>PVIJ01015238.1:0-36504 GCA_004024925.1 Scalopus aquaticus
AGGCCCAATGTTCTTAATTTTAATTATAAAAATGCTACCTATTGATTTTATGCTCACTTACTTGTGTTTCTCACAATGAATTCATTACCAATCCTGAACAAATGGTCAACAGAACTATGAAAGTTCTGGTAAATTGAGCATGCTTTAGGAGGCACAAAATTAAAATCATCAAACTTTTCAGCACTTGCTGATCTCAAGTTGTTCTATGCAGTGGATAAAAATGCAAAAGCAATCATCTACTAATCTAGGTGAATTTAATTTGTGGCGGATTTTCTCTAAAGTTTAGCTTAAGGATGTAGAATCAGCTTTACCGAGGATGTTTTTAGACACACAAAATGAAGCTCTGGTGTCAGAGCACAATTATATATATACATGCATACACACACACACACACACACGTGTATATATATATGCAAATATCCACATGCACATACATACATATATACATACACACATGCATATAGTATCCTACTCTCTTTATATGTGTTTGTTTATTATTTATTTATTTTTATATATTTATATTGTACACTATGACTTGTTTACCACCGTGTTTTTTATATTTTAAAAAATATTTATTTATTGGGCCTCTCTGGTGGCTCAGCGGTTGAGCCCTGCACTGTGGAGCTGTCGGCAGTGCACGATGCGAGTTCGACGCCCAGCCCGGGAGAGTCCCACATGGTGCGGCAGACCTCTCCTGCCTCGCCCGCTGCTCCCTTCAGCAGTGTATTTCTGATCTGCCTGCTCTGCTCCGCACTCTGTCTCTGGTGAACCCTCTCGCCACTCCGTGCCTCTGGTCTGTACCCCAGCTTGTATGCATAAATAAATAAATCTTTATATATATATATATATATATATATATATATATATATATATGCATACAAGAGCTGGGGTGTATGTGAAAGGTGTGGGGGTGAGAAGATTCACCAGAGCTAGAGTGGGGAGCAGAACAGGTGATAGACTGAAATACATTGCTGAGGGGAGCAGTGGGCGAGACAGGAGAGGTCTGCTGAGCCATGTGGGTTAGCTCCCTGGTCAGAAGTGCTGCAGTGACTGCTAATAGATTCATAGTGCTGAGACTTAACCCCTTGCACCACCAGGGAGGCCCCCATTTGCCAATGATTTATGAGATGCTGTATATAGACCACCTGTCTTTCACACACAGTTTTTAGGGTATTAGTGAAATTTTAAATCTTCAATAGTCATCGCTTCTCAGTACTTTAACTCCCAATTAGGACAAAGAACTTGCTGCTATCATGTATACCCAGAGTCCTGCATTGAATTTGTCACTTAGCTCCATGCAGCATTATTTTTGGTGAATAACCTTATGCATTTAAACTTGATTTTAGGGCCTCCCTGGTGGCACAACAGGTTAAGTATCAACCTATGGAGCTATTCACAGCCACTGCAGCATGAGTTTGATCCCCTGCCAGGGAGCTTCCCACATGGGGCAGCAGACCTCTCCTGCCTTGCCCACTGCTCCTCTCAGTGGCGTACTTAAGTCAATCTGCCTGTTCTGCTGCCCGCTCTGTCTCTGGTGAATCCTCTCACTGCCCCACACCTCCGGCCCTCACCCTAGTTCTTGTATGCGTAAATAAAGAAATCTTTAAAAAATAATAAAAAATAAACTTACTTTAAAAGATACATGCTACACAAATACAATGACTTGCACAAGGAAGATTGTATTAAATATTAAAATCAAATATGATGTAGAAATAGATTTGAACTTCTAGCTTATGTGCATTGGAAAATTCAGCACTGCTTTTCATTTCATTCCACCTAAACTAATGCTAATGAAGCAAAATTTGGCTCAAAGACATTTTCATAAATGTTTACAATCATTAGGCTGTTGTTTGTTATATAATGCAGTTTCACTGTATATTTAGATGATTACACTTTATTTATTTAATACGTAAAATGGTTTCTGTTTATAAATCAAGTTTTAAAATGCTATCACATACAATATCTCATTTGATCAAATAATGGGAGTAGTTTTGTTTTATTTTTAATAGTAGTATAACACGGTGGTCCCCAGGAAAAAGGGGAGGTTCCAGGTATCTTGCCACACCCAAGAGAGAGTAGAGCTGAACAAGGAAGAGAAAAAGCTAGAGAGGAGACTGGGAAAGGAAGGAGGAAGGATGGAGAGCAAGGAGAAGACCTGGTGAAGGCACTTGGAGCAGAGAGACATGTGAAGAAGCTACATTTGCTTTTTGGTCCTAGACTGGTTGAAACAAATGTGGATGAGAGACCCATGTGGAGGCTAACAATGGCAACTTTTATCTTGATTTTGATTTTATTCTTTTGCTTCCAGACAAGTCTAGATCTTTCTGACTCTTTTCTATGGGTACCCACCAGAACATGCCTTAGACTTTGGGTAGGCTTTCGGGTCTCAGAGGCCTTGCTTTAGGCCAATCCTGTTTGGCTGAGCATTTACCCATGAGGGTATGGATAATTTTGGGTGCTTGATTTATTCTTTCCCTTGTCTTTATTGCACACATTTAATTGTATTAAAGTTCTTTTCCATTAAAGGCTTTATACACTAGACTATGCTTTGTCTTGATTTGGTGGATGGAAGAACCTATTTGAAATGGGCAGGTTTGGGGGCTTTGGGGTGCTCCTTTCTCTGTCCTCTAACAGTAGTAGTTATTCAGACAATGAAGAGTAAGTAAGACAGCAAACAAGAAGTCCATTGAAAAACCTTTGGTCATTTTTTTACAGAGTTGCTTTTAGGGTTAAAATAGAGAAGAGGCTCCTTGTTTTGTTTCAAAAAGCATATCTAAAGGTTAACAAAGGGACATTATATGGAGATATTACCACACTGAATAATGAGACTGGAATATTGCCTGCACATCAGAGACCAACAAAATGTACCAGATGGAACATAGAAAAGATTAAACTTCATTGAAGAAGAGCTAATTGGAGAGAAAAATATAAAGACCCTGTTCAGTGGCAGCTGATACTAATGGCAGAACTGCAAGCTAGTCTGGATCTTAGTTAAAATGGTTCAGAGTCACACACTCTTGAAAAAGTTGAACCCATACAGAGGAGTTAGGGCGCTACACATGCTGCTGACTGTGTCCTCATAAAGGAAAAGATCAGAGAAGACACTGTAGATTGCACACACCTTCTCTCACTCCTTCAAACTGGTGCTAACCAAATGAAGTACACTTACAGAGTACATACTACCAAGTTTTAGATGTGGGATTGCAGAAAAGAAGAATATCAGTAGCATCATCAACAGAAGTCAGCCACCTCACAACCCCAATAGTGGTTGGACTCTTCCAGAACCCTCATCCACTCTGTTTACTCTGCATTACAAAAGCAGGACTCAGATAGGGGAGCTTACAAAGGCCAAAATAATCAAATTAAATCATAGCACCACCCATGGAAAAATAGCATCAGTTAATCACTCTAAGCCTCTACTATAGACATTAGGAAAAAAGAAAGAAAAATAAATTAAGTGACACAATGGGCAGACCAAAAATAAAAATAAAAACTATGGGCCCTCAAGATTTTTTTTAATATATATTTTTATTGTTATTTATGTCTTTTACATTTTGTATTCCCCTTGGGTAGCCCATCACCAATTCACCCGTGATCCATCTCCATGGTCCCTTGTGTTCTTTTCTATTCCATTTTGTGCCCTTTCCCTTCCCCCACCCCACACCCCCGGCTGATTGTCTCTCTCTCTCCTATTTGGTTTCCTCATAGTCCTGTTATAAGTGAAACCATTCGATATTTTTCTCTTTCTTTCTGGCTTATTTCACTGAGTATGATCCCCTCTAATTCCATCCATGTCGCTGCAAATTGCATGTGTTTATCTTCTTCGAATGCTGAATAGTATTCCATTGTGTATATGTACCACATCTTCTTGATCCAATCATCTATTTTTGGACATCTCAGTTGCTTCCATACCTTTGCTATTGTGAACAGTGCCACAATGAACATAACAGGTGCATGTATCCTTTCGGATTAGTGTTTTTATGTCCTTTGGGTAAATTCCCAAAAGTGGGATTGCTGGGTCATATGGAAGCTCCATGTTTAGCAGTTTGAGGAATCGCCATACAGCTTTCCATAGTGGTTGGACCAGTTCACATTCCCACCAGCAGTGTAGAAGAGTTCCTTTTTCTCCACATCCTTTCCAGCATTTGTTGTTACCTGTTTTTTTAATGTGCTCCAGTCTAATTGGTGTGAGGTGGTATCTCATTGTGGTTTTCATTTGCATTTCCTTGATTATAAGTGATGTTGAGCATTTTTTCATGTATCTGTTGGCCATTTGCTTTTCTTCTTTGGAGAAGTGCCTTTTGAGCTCTTCTGCCCATTTTTTGATTGGGTTATTGGCTTTGTTTTTGTTGAGTTCTATGAGCTCTTTGTAAATTTTTGTTATCAGGGCCCTCAAGATTTTAAGGAATTATAAAATCACAAAGAGGGAACAATGCTCTGGAATCCAATCACAAGGCATGTATATCTGTTTTTCAGATAGAGCATTTGAAATTGATAAAATAAACAAGCTCAAGGTGATATAACACAAGTCAGAAAGCTAAGTCAAAGATATAAATAAACTCAGAAAAGTCAATCAAAGAAAAATTAAAAAAAAATAAAAAGGAACTAACAACCTGGGAAATAAAATTAAGTTTGTGTATGTAGAAACTGGAGCTTTAAAGGAAAATAAAAGTGATTCAGCACATAAAAGAATCAATAAACCATAGAAGCAGAATAGCAGTACCATTGCTCTGCAGTGGTGGCACCTCTCTAAGCACCTGTACACATATACCCTCTCTATGCATCTTTGTGTATGTAAGATTTGGAAAAAAAAAAACACCTACATGACTGCCTTCAGACAATGGCCCACACCACGAGGAAACCAGGGGCACCTAGGTAGCCATTGACTGATTGTGGGGATGGCCCACAATGGTCTGAGGTGGTCTGGGAGTAGATAAGAAATTACCATCAAATACCTTCATGAGAAATACTCCCTGTATGTGTGGTCAATGTGTCCCCTCTATTTCCCCATAAAGTTGATTACCCTTTGTCTCCCCTGGATACTGTTCTTCCTACTCATTGGCACATAACACTGGTCAACAGAGAGATCATTACTGATTTAAAAAGGCCCTAATTTGTACTATCTTGGTGTGCTGAACATGAATATAAACTGAAAAATTTTTGTTAGCTCTCGTTTTGAAGATATTTCATATAATTCATTTTCTATGTTTCACCATGTAAATTGATCCAGTAGGACTGCAACAACATCCTAAATCAGCTTAGAATGATGTAATATTGCATCTCATTGCATAATACCATCATGCAAACATCATGCAGAGTGGATTGCATCATTTTCTGATATAATGCAATACTACTGCCAAGTGGTTGCTGAAGTAAGCTGACATCAGCAGTGCACTATAGAAAGCCCTGTGGGAAAGGGTGAACATTGAAAATATTTCAGACTTTGTGTGAGACAGTTTAAGCTACAGTTCCACAGAACTGTTATTATTTTATCCATTGAGGCACAATACAGAATAGTTATGCCTCGAAATTGCATTAATAGTGATGCCAATTTCTGCTCTATTTGTGGGTAAGTGACTTTGCCAACCAGAAGAAAAAGATCACTTCTCAAGTGAAGAAGGCTTATCATCTTTCCTTCGGATGCAAGGTTGGTGACCAAGACAAGCCTGGGGCCCTGCATATATGCAGTGCTACACGTACAGCACAGCTTTCACAGTGGTGAAATGGCAAAAGACCATCAATACCGTGTGCAGTCCCCATGGTTGGAGAGAACCAAACAACCGCATAAAAGACTGTGAGTTCTGCTTGGTTTCTCCTCTTTCCTGCAGAATTACGAAGCAAAAGAAGTCAAGAATAGTCTACCCAAACATTCCGTCTCCATTGAGACTATTTCCACATGGTGAGGGACTTCCGATTCCACAACCTCCAGCAGTATACTCTCTTGATTCATCTGATGAGGACAAGGGTGATCTGATCTGTTCTTCTCCTGTTCCATCAACATACATTGATCCAGATTTTCACTGTGGTGCATCATCGACCCCACACAGACTAACACAGGAACAACTAAATGACCTGGTTTGTGATTTGGACTGATCCAAGAACAGGCAGAATTGCTAGGATCAAGTCTCCAACAATGGAATCTTCTAGAAAATGTAAAAATTACTTTATATCGAGAGCACCACCAGCAGTTGGAGTCTTTCTTCAGAAAGGAAAGTACTCTGGTATTCTGTTCTGATATTGACGACCTCATGAATGCCTTAGAAATCACTCATGACCCACAAAAATGGACACTATTTCTAGACTCTTCAACACTGAGTCTTAAGGCTGTGCTTTTGCACAGTGGAAATTGTCATACATCTATTCTATTCCTGAACAGCTGTACAAGAGAAAAGTGAAGAAAATCCAAGTAGTCTATGACTTGACTTTTTATAGGTATTAACCATAGGCCTATTGCTATTGGCATGCATTTCATGATGTAAACATCAATTTATTGCAGATTACAATAGAAAAAAACCGCTAGAGCTAAAATTAGAATTTGACTGTCATATTCATGTTCAGCACATACAAATTGATAGGAAATGACTAATTTTATTTCAGTAACATTTTGTAAAAATTTGTTGACCAGTGTAATCAATCACACTTGTTTGTTACTGCTAATAAAAAGCAAGATGGCTGCTCACTGAGCAGCATATTCTTGCCTTGCAAACTGTTCTAGAAGTTGCCCCTTCGTGTGTCCCCAGTACCCCAGTAACATGCTAGTATGTTCCTGACTCAAAAGACAAATGAAGAATTGAATTTGTGTCCTCAAAATAGTAATGCACAGAATGAAGTGGACATATGGAGGGCCAAAATGGAAGGAGAGAAAAATAAGATATTGAAAGAAAAAAAATAAAGAACTTTTAGAACTATTAATTACATTAGGAGAATATTAAAGATAATGGGTATCCAGAAGGTGTGTGTGTGAGAGAGAGAGCCGAGAGAGAGATTAAAATAAATATTAAAGTAATAATACAAGCCCATGAATTTAAAAGAACACATGGTTATTAAATGCAATGAGACCTACATCAAGACGGATAGTGGTGAAATTATCTAGAGTTTAACACAAAGAAAAACTATTGAAGGCAGCTGGGAGGGATGGGGGGAATTATAACTAATAAAGGTGCTTCCATTGGGTTTTCATCAGACTTCACAACAGAAATTGTGCAAGCAAAGAGAGAATTAAATGGAAAGTTAAAATATTGAAAAACTGCCATCCAAGAATATTGTGTCTTGCAAGAGTCTCTTTCAGATACCATGGATAAATTTTGTTGTTTCTAAACTATTATTAAAATAAAAATATACACAAAATGTTGGAGACAATATTTGAATGTCCTATATACAACAAGGTCATCCAACACCTATGAAGAACACATGCAACTTAACAAAAAGAAAATAAATAACCCAATCAAAAAAAAAAGGCCAAAGAATTAAATAGAGACCTCACCAAAGAATACATAGATGTGGCCAACAGACACGTGGAATATGCACAAAATGACTTATAATAAGAGAAATGAAAATCCAAAACCATGAGGTAATAACCCGCATGGAATGGATTATGTCCAAAAGATCAGAATCAACAAGTTTTGGCTAGTGTCTGGAGAAGAAGCGACTCTCTTAGACTGTTGATAGGAATGTAGATTAGTATATCTTCTGTGAAAAACAGTGTGAAAGTTTCTCAAAATATCATTATGTCTACCATATGATCTAGAAATATTGTGTCTGGGTATCTCTCAAAGGTAGCAAAAATGCTAATTTATATTTTGATATCTGTCTTTTATCTTTTTCATTCTGATAACATTAATTTATGGTTCTGTATCTGATTCAGAAGTATAGGTTCACACCACACCTCTTCAGATCTATGCTGCTACACCACACTCAATGTCAATGCAACAATAATACTGGTCAACAAATTTTTACAAAAACCATGTACTGAAATAAAATTAGTCATTTCCTATCAATTTGTATGTGCTCAACACAAATATGATAGTCAAATTCTAATTTTGGCTCTAGTCCATGGGGACTGCACATGGCATTGATGGTCTTTTGCCATTTCACCACTGTGAAAGCTGTGTTGTACATGTAGCACAGCATATATGCGGGGCCCAAGGCTTGTCTTGGTCACCAATCTTGCATCCGAAGGAAAGATGATAAGCCTTCTTCACTTGAGAAGTGATCCTTTTCTTCTGGTTGGCAAATGTCACTTACCCCCAAATAGAGCAGAAATTGGCATCACTATTAATGCAATTTCGAGGCATAACTATTCTGTATTGTGCCTCAATGGGTAAAATAATAACAGTTCTATGGAACTGTAGCTTAAACTGTCTCACACAAAGTCTGAAGTATTTTCCATGCTCACCCTTTCTGACAGGGCTTTCTATAGTGCACTGCTGATGTCAGCTTACTTCAGCAACCACTTGGCAGCAGTAGTAGTAGCAATCATTTGCATTGCATCTGCAAATGATGCAATAAACTCTGAATGATGTGTGCATGATGGTATTATGCAATGCGATGCAATATTACATCAGTCTAAGCTGATTTTTTTAGAGGAAGGAAAAATTAAATTTAAAAATTTACAATACAAAAGAAAATTTGCAAATCACAGAAAAGAAAAATAAATAAATCATAATTACCCATTTATTTCTCCTTGAAGACGTCTCAAAACTTAAATACCAATTGAGACATTTATATTTTATAGAGAAGAAAAACCATAAGGTAATTAAAAAGGAAAAGTCAAGGACTTTCCCCTTTAAGAATATTTAAAGAATTACTTCTCAAAATATGAGAAAAAATAAATAGGGGTTTCCCTGGTGGCACAGGTGTTAAGTCTTATGAAGCTATCTGTTGCCTCTGAAGCATGAGTTCCATCCCTGGCAAGGGAGTTAATCCACACGGCAAGCAAACCTCTCCTCTCTCACCTGCTGCTCCCTTTGCCATGTATTTCAGTCAATCTGGCTCTTCTGCTTCCCACTCTGTTTCTGGTGATTCCTCTCATCCCCCACACCCTGGCCTACACCCAACTCTTGTAAGCATACATAAATACAAATTAAAAAAGAAACAATTTTCACTTTAATGTGCAATTAAAATATTACTAGGGAATTTAAATGATATCTGATATAAGTATAGTTTATACAATAAACTTTCAGGAAAATGACAAATAGAGACAGATGGACATTATATAATGATTAAAGCATCAATACAGCACAAACACATAACATCAATATACATACCACATCAAAATACATAAAGTATTGTCAATACAAAATCAGACATTTACAGCAACACAATAGTGGTTATGGACATAAAAATGCCAGTTTCACCAATGGGATACCAACTATGTAGAAAATCAACAGTATGACTTAAATGGTGTATTACAGCACAGAGGGTTGATAAACATTTATGGATCACTGAATAGCAATGAAAATGAGTATGCATTCTTTACAAGTACACATGGGATATCTTCCCGGATACTCCACATGCTATGCCATAAATTAAATACATGAACATTGAAATCATATCAAATACAGTCTCACAATATTATCAAGATAGAAATTAACCACAAATATAAAGCAGAAAATTCCTCTAATATCTGGATATTGAGCAACTTACTATGAATGACCATTTTATAAATGAGGAAATCAAATGATATTAAGAAAAACAAAAAGAAAAAAAAACTGGGGATGAATTAAATGACACTACAACCTCTCAGTGCCTATGGGATACAACAAAAGTAGTACTATATTAAGGAAAGAATATAACAATAGAGGCCCACATCAAGAAATAAGAACTCAAATGAAAAACATTGCATATTACCTCAAGATGTTAGAAAAATAAGAAAAAAACAAATAAAATTCAGTAGAAGGAAGGAAATAGTAACAATAAGAACAGAAATAAAAGAAACTGAAATAAAAATGACAGTCCAAGGAATCAATGAGACCAAAAGCTTGCTGTTTAAAAAACAAAAAACAAAAAACAAAAACAGGGCCTCCCTGGTGGAGCAGCAGTTAAGTGCTGCGCTGTGGAGCTGTCGGCAACAGCGACGTGCGTTTAAAGCCTGGCGGGGGAGATTTCCACATGGCATGGCAGACCTCTCCTGCCTTGCCCGCTGCTCCCCTCAGCAGTTTATTTCCGTCAGTCTTCCTGTTCTGTTCCCCACTCTGTCTCTGGTGATCTCTCTCACTGCCTCATGCCTCTGGTCTGTACCCCAGCTTGTAAGCACAAATAAATACATCTTTTTTTTTCTTTTTTTTAAAGATTTATTTTATTTATACATTCAAGCTGGGGTACAGGCCAGAGGCGTGGGGCGGCGAGAGGGTTCACCAGAGACAGAGCGGGGAGCAGAACAGGCAGATCAGAAATACACTGCTGAGGGGAGCAGCGGGTGAGGCAGGAGATGTCTGCCGCACCATGTGGGATTCTCCCTGGCTGGGCTTCGAACTCGCATCGCTGCTGCCGACAGCTCCACAGCACAGCGCCCAACCGATGCGCCACCAGGGAGGCCCACAAATAAATACATCTTTAAAAAAATAACAAAATAAAATAAACAAACAAAAAATCAGCAAATGAAAAATCCTAAAACTATATTCACTAAGTAAAAAGTGAAAAGTAACTAACAAATAGAATCAGAAACAAAGGAGGAGAAATTAGAGTAGACATTTCAGAAATCCAGACGACCATAAAAGTATAGTATGGACATCCATATGCTGGCAGATGGAATAATCTAAATGAAATAAAGAAATTCTTATAAATAAATAGTTGCGAAGTTTAAACTAGGAAAATTAGAAAACCTAAACAAGCCAATCACAATTAAAAATATTCAAACAGTAATCAAAAGTATCCCAAAAAACAAAGCTGTTGGTCTGGATGATTTTACTAGTGAGTTCTATCAAATTTTCAAAGGTGAACTAATATCTATTATTCTCAATCTCTTCCAAAAAACAGAGAAAGTTTCCAAACACATTTGATGAGGCCAACATCACTCTGATAACAAAACTTAAGTCATCACACACAAAAATAAAAATAAAGACCAATTTTATGATTCACATAGATAAAAAACCTTCAACAAAGTCTTAGAAAATGAAATAAAAAATAAATTAAAATAGTCAAACATCACGATCAAATGGAGTTTATTTCAGTGATACAGAGGCAGTCCAACATCTGAAAAATCAAATAATAAAATTCACCACATCAACATGAGGACAGTAAAATTCACAATTACATAAATAAATGTAAAGAAGCATTTGGCAAGATATAATATACATTTATGTTTAAAAGCCCTTGAAAAATTGGGGTAGACAAAACATTCTTCAACATAATATGGTCATATATGACCAACCCTCAGCCAACATCATACTCAATGGGGAAAGATAGACAGCTTTTCCTCTAAAATCTCATGCAAGACAAGGAAGTCTACTTTCACCTTTATTATGGAACTTAGTAATAGAGTTCTAACTAGAACTATCAGCCAAGAGAAAGACATTTAAAGGATTCTGGGTTGTAAATGTAAAAATATCACAATTCCCAGATGTCATATTAATATACATGGAAATCCCTAAAGACTCCACTGAGAAACTAATTAAAATTATTAATCAATTCAGTAAAGTGGCAAGGTACAAAATCAATTTGTAAAAATCAATTGCATTTCTATATGCAAACAATTAGTTAGAAAAGGCAGAAATCCAGAAAGCAATCCCATTCCCAATTACAAAAATATAATTAAATACCTAGGAGTATTTGCAAAACACAAAAATAAATGGGATTCCATCAAAACAAAAACCTTCTGCACAGTGAAAGAAACTATCACTAGACCTCCCTGGTGGCACAACAGGTCAAGTTGAAGCACTATGAAGCCATCCAGAGCCACTGCAGCATGAGTTCGATACCCGGCCAGGGAGTTTCACACATAGAGCAGCAGACCTCTCCTGTCTCACCCGCTTCTCCTCTCAGTAGTGTATTCCAGTCTATCTGACTGTTCTGCTCCCCACTCTGTCTCTGGTGAATCTTCTCAGCCCCACATCCCTGGCCTACACCTCAGATTGTATGCATAAATAAATAAATCTTTTAAAAAATTTAAAAAAGAGATACTATCACTAAAACACACAGACATCCTACTGAATAGGAGAAAATATGTGCACATCATATATCTTTTAAAGGGCTGATATCCAAAATACATGAAGAACTCATGCAACCTAGCAACCATAACAAAAATCAAAAACAGGCAAAAGAACTAATTAGGTACTTCTCTGAATGAGACATAGAGATGACAAATCACCACAAAAAAATAAATAAAAAAAAACCTTGTCATCATTATTTATTTTCATGGAAATGAAAGCCACAATGAGATTCCTTCTTACACCCCTGAGAATGGCATACATTATAGAGTCAGAAATAACAAATGTTGACAGTGATGTGAAGGAAAATGAACCTTCATACACTGTTGGTGTGAATATAGACTGGTCCAGTCAATATTATAAACAATATAGAGATTTCTCAAAATATTAAAAAAAAAATCTATTATGTGATTCGGCAATTCCACTCCTTCTTATTTACCCCAGAATGCAAACAAAAACAAACACTAATCTAAATGAATAAATCCACTCCCATATTCACTACAGCCTTATTTACAATAGCCAAGATCTGGAAGCAGCATGCATGCCCACCAACACAGAATTGGATTGTGACCTCTCTGTGGGACATGTAACCTAATAACCTGAACATTCAATTGTTTCAACTCATAGAGGACATTACTGCATGATTACCATAAGACAATACCCCACATCATAGAGGCTGGCCAGGGGACACCTAGGAACCCATTGACATGATTGCAAGACTATGGTCTGGGGTGGTCTGAGAATGTTTCCATAGATAACATTGTACATACTACCAAAGCAATAAGCTCTGTATACAGGCTTATCTTGGTCAATGTGTCTCTTTTCTACCCCATAAAAGCTTCATGCCCCCATTCCCTTGAACCTTATTCCTCTTGAAAATTTCCATCCTTCATACTATTGTTGCATGCTTAATCATGCTTGTTATTTTATGCTATTAAATAGCAAAATGACTAAACTTTGAGCAGCAGAGTCTTGCTTTGCAAACTTGCTCCATGACTCATGTGTTTCTCAGTGCACCATGATACAACACTAGATCAGAAAAATATGTGGTGTGTACATAATCTGACACAGAGACACGCACAGAATACTGTTCAGCTATAACAAGGTGAACTCTTGACATTTTCAACAACATAGATGGAAAGGGAGAAGATAATGCTAAGCAAAATAAGTGAGAACAAGAAGACAAATATCAAATGGTTTCATTTATATGTGGAATATGCACCTCTCCTGCCTTGCCCGTTGCTCCCCTCAGCAGTGTATTTCGGATGATCTCCCTGTTCTGCTCCCCACTCTTGTCTTTGGTGAATCCTCTCACATCCCACACCTCTAGCCTATACTCCAGTTCTTCTTCACAAAAAATTTTAAAAAACATATATATATAAAATAAAGCTATATATTTAATTTCTAACATTGAGACATACAATTATAACATTAAAGAGAGGTAAACATACCTTACATTTGATTACTGATATTTGTGCATTTTATTTTAAATATTCCTCAGGTTATTATATGTGTTTATTTTGTGTTATTATATTTTATTTATGCTTTATTTTAAAATAAAATTTCATGATTTTTAAGTTTATCATGGTGATTATATATAGTGAAAGGATTCCTCCAGATATTTGTCTATTTTATTAACACATCCATCACCTCACATATTTGTTTGTGTGGGTGAACACCTTTAAGTTCCGCTCTCTTGGCAAATTTCAATTATACAATACATAGGCACCATGTTATATGTTAGATCCCAGGCCTTATTCATCTTATAACTGAAAGTTTATACATCTTACCAATCTATTCCTCTATTTCCCAGGCATAGCTCTTGGCAACTACTGTCCTCCTCTCTGTTTATATGAGACTGATTTTTAATTTTAGAGTTCAAGTATATAGTGCACTTTTTGTTTTTCACCATGCTATCACTGAGGCTAATTTTACTTACCACAATGATGTTTTATTTCACTTATCAAAATTCTTGCAATGTCCATTCATTTTATTTCAAATGACAGGAATTATTTCCTTTCCACAATTTGTGTGTATATGTCTTCTTTATTTTTTCATCTATTGATCCATTGTTGTACAATAAAAGTTTTTCCATATTTTCATACCATCTACTTTAGGAATAATGCTGCAATGAAAATGAAATTAAAAATGTGTCCTTGATATTCTGTTTTCATTTCCTTTTAATATATACCCAGAGTTTGACTATTGGATTACATGACAATTTTATTTTTAACTTTTTTGAGGAGCTGCCATACTCTTTGCTATATGGTTATACTGAAATACATTCCTATCAATATTACACAAATGGTTCTCATTTCCTATCTACTCAGCATGCTATCTTCTATAACACTGGTCAACATTGAGATCATTACTGACTTAAAAAAGGCCCTAATCTGTAGTGTCTTGGTGTACTGAGCATGAATATAATGCTGAAAAATTTTTACTAGCTCTCATTTTGAAGATATTTCTCATAATTCATTTTATATGTTTCACTGTGTTCGTCAAGTAGGACTGCAACAACATCCTAAATCAGCCTAGAATGATGTAATATTGCATCACCTTGCATAATACCATCGTGCACACATCATGCAGAGTTGATTGCATCATTTGCAGATGCAATGCAATACTACTGCCAGGCGGCTGCTGAAGTAAGCTAACGTCAGCAGTGCACTTTTTAAAGCCCTGTCGGAAAGGTTAAGCATTGAAAATATTTCAGACTTTGTGTGAGACAGTTTAAGCCACTGTTCCATAGAACTATTATTATTTTATCCATTTCGGCACAATACAGAACAATAATGCCTCACAATTGTGTTAATAGCATGGCCAATTTCTGCTCTATTTGTGGGGAAGTGACATTTGCCAACCAGAAAAAAAAGGATCACTTTTCAAGTGAAGAAGGCTTATCATCTTTCCTTCGGATGCGAGGTTGGTGACCAAGACAAGCCTTGGGCCCCGCATATATGTTATGCTACATGTACAACACAACTTTCACAGTGGTGAAATGATAAAAGACCTTCAATGACGTTTGCAGTCCCCATGGTGTGGAGAGAGCCAAACAACCACATAAAAGACTGTGACTTCTGCTTGGTCCCTCCTCTTTCCAGCAGAATTACGAAGCAAAAGAAGTCGAGATTAGTCTACCCAAACATTCCGTCTGCATTGAGACCAGTTCCACATGGTGAGGAACTTCCTATTCCAGAATCTCCAGCAGAGTATTCTCTTGATTCATCTGATGAGGACAAGGGTGAGCCGATCTGTTCTTCCCCTGTTCAATCAGCATGCAGTGATCCAGATTTTCAATGTGGTGCATCATCAACCCCACACAGACTAACACAGGAAGAACTCCATGACCTGGTTCATGATTTGGACTTATCCAAGAACAAGGCAGACTTGCTAGGATCAAGACTCCAACAATGGAATCTTCTAGAAGATGTCGCAATTACTTTATATCGAAAGTGAAGCAAAGATTAAAGAGGATATTTTTGTGGGTCCTCAGATTCGAGAGCTCTTCAAAGATGACAGGTTCAAAAACCTCCTGCAAGGCTATTCAAAACAAGCATGGAATGCCTTTTTCCTAGAGTCTACAAACCTTCTTGGGAATGTTAGGGCAGAAAACTATAAGAAACTAGTAGAAGACATGCTGATGCAGTATCAGAAACTTGGCTGCAATATGTCTCTAAAGATCCACTTCCTTCATTCCCATCTAGATTTCTTCCCTGAAAACTGTGGTATGGTTACTGATGAACATGGCAAATGTTTTCATCAAGATATCACATCAATGGAACAAAGATACCAGGGGAAATGGTCTATTACAATGCTGGCTGACTACTGCCGGACACTCCCCAGAGATCCTCCTGAACAGCTGTACAAGAGACAAGCGAATGAATCTAAGAATACCTGTTTTTTTACAGGTATTAACTGTAGGCCTATTACTATTGGCACGCATTTCGTGATGTAAACATCAATTTATTGAAGATTAAAAAAAAAAAAACTAGAGCCAAATTTAGAATTTGACTGTCATATTCGTGGTGAGCACATACAAATTGATAGGAAATGACTAATTTTATTTCAGTTATATGACTTTTGTAAAAATTTGTTGACCAATGTTATCAATAACTCTATATACTGAATACAATTTTTATCAGATGAATGCAACTTATGAAATCTAGTTGAACAATTATAATTTTTATGTCTCTTACTTTTTTTTTCACATATTTTTTTAGGTTATGTGCTTTTTGAACTTTTACAGATATTAAAAAAAATAAAGGAAACAGGAAAACAATTTAAAATCATGATAGCTCCAAACTATCTGATGAAATATCTGAAAGCCTCAGTGTTGCGTATGTTCATTCAATCTTTCCAAATTGTTGTAAAAGTACACTTGACATAATTGTAAAGCTGCTTTATGTGAAGAGTAAAATATTTCTATTTATTGTAACTGTTCAGGCACTGATTTTTCAAAGTATAAACACAGTGTTATTTATAAAAGGTTTTCATCATTTGATCCTACCCACCTTTCAACTCAAGTTGTTTTCAACTTTCCTGTGATTTTCACTCAAAAAACACTAAGTGGGAAATAAATTTATAAAAGCCAAATTCTGAGAGTTAGATAATATTTTGACATAATCACATGGATAGTTTTAACAGCAAATATTATTTTGCTATTAGTTTTATGTCTTATGTATAATAGGCTGTCATTAACTATACCCAGCAGGAATATTGGTCTAGCTTAACTGGTTAAGAAGTATTACATTACCACTTTGGGGAAGTGTCTTTTAGATTTTCTGCCCATTTTTGGACTACAGTTTTTACTTTGTTTTTGTTGAGTCATATAGGCTCTTTGTAGATCTTTGTGATATGGAGTGGAAATTTTTTCTTTTTAAAGATTTATTTATTTATGCACACAGGAAATAGGGTGTAGGCCAGAGGCATGGGATAGTGAGAGAATTCACCGAGACAGACTGAGGAGCAAAACAGGCAGATCTACTGAAGTACACTGCTGAGGGGAGCAGCGTGTGAGGCAGGAGAGGTCTGCTGTGTCTTATGGGAAGCGCCCTCGCTGGGGATCGAACTCGTGCTGCAGTGGCTGTGGATAGCTTCATAGTGCTGCGACTTAACTCATTGTGCCACCAGGGAGGTCCCTGGAGTGGAAAAAATTTCTAGCAATCAGTAGGATTTCTCTTTGCTTTGGTTAATGTCTCTTTTGCTATACAGAGTTTTTCAGTTCATTGAAATCCCAGCTGTTTATCTTTTCGTTCACTTTCCTTGCTTTGGGAATTAGTCTTTAAAGATTTTCTGAGATGTATGTCTTGCAGTGTTTTGCCCATATTTTCTTCTATATGTTTTATGGTTTCAGTTCTTATGTTAATTTATTTTAAACATTTTGATTTGTCTGATGGTAGTAGTCTATTTTCATTATTTTGCATGTGGTGGTTCAGTTTTCCCAGCTCCATTTATTGAAAAAACTGTCCTTATTCCATTGCATAATTTTTGCTCCTTTGCCAACAGGTATATGAAAAAAAGTTTAACATCACTTTAATCAGGAAAATGCAAATCAATACAACAACGAGATACTGCCTTATACCAGTGAGAATGGCACTTATTAAAAAAAAAAAAAAAACTAGCAACAACAAATGTTGGCAAGAATGTGGAAAAAAAGAGGTCCCCTACATTTTTGATGGGAATAAAACTAGTCCAACCATTATCGAAGACTGTATGAAGTTTCCTCAAATTACTAAAAAAGAAGCTACCATATAACCCAGTAATTGCAACTCCTAGGAATCTACTCAAAGTATACAAAAACATTAATTAGAAAGGATACCTGCACCGCTCTGTTTACTACAGCACTATTTACAATATGTAAGATCTGGAAGCAACATAAATGACCAAAAATAGATGACTAGATCAAGAATACATGGTACATACACACAATGAAATACTATTCAGTAATCAAAAAAGATAAACTCATGCCATTCACAGCAAAATGGATGGAGCTGGGAGAGATTAAGAGATTAAGCCAGAAGGATAAAATAAAAATATTGGATGGTTTCACTCATAGGAGGAATATAGGGAAACTATGTAGGGATCAGGGGAAAAAACAGTGAATAAAATAACAAAACTAGTAGGCAACTATAAAACAGAGACATTCTGCAGGGAAGGGAATGGGAGAGGGATTAAAAAAGGGACAGGAAGAGCACAAGGGACTATGGTGATGGTTAACAGGTTACTTGATGGTGGGAATTTTATGGAGACTACACCCGAGAGGAGAAACCAAACATTGTACAAAAATGAACAATAATGTAATATATGAACAATAATGCATTTGGGGTTAATATTGATACATTGGTGTACGTATTTGTCATTTTGTTTGTCATCTTGTGATTTTATTCGTTACCTTATTCTATTCTTCCCCTTCATTTCTCTGTCACTTTTAGCTTTAGGACTTATTGTAGTATTTTTTGGGGTGGGAGTTTAGTAGTGATTAATTTCTGGAGATTATGTTTGTCTGCTGAGAAGGTCTTTATTTTTCCTTTTTAAAGGAAGGAGAGCTTGCAGGGAAAAGTATTCTTGGCTGGCATTTGTTGACTTGGAGTTTATTGAATACATCACCCCATTATTTTCTTGCCCATAGTGTTTCTTCGGACATGTTTGATGTCAGCATGGTTAGTTTTCCTTTATAGGTTATCTATTTCATCCTCCTTGTTAGCTTCATTAATTTTTTCCTTGTCTTGGACTGTTGGAAGCTTTACTATTATGTGTCTTGCTATTGTTTTCCTTTTATTGTGGTAATATGGTATGCTTCTAGCTTCATGTATGTCTTTTTAAATATCCTTCTTCATGTTTGTGAAGTTCTCTTTGATTATCTCCTTGAACAGTTTCTTTGTTCCATTGTTTCTCTCTTTACCTCCTGGGATTCCTATTACTCTTATATTTCCTTTCCTCATGGTTTAAGATAGTTCTCAAAGTGTTTCTTCATACTTTTTCCTTTGTACTTTTCTTTTTTTCGTTCTTTTTATATCTATATCTTTGAGACTAGTGATTTTTTTTCCATTTTATCAATTCTGGTTTTGTTACATTTCCCATTGTTCTTTATCTCCTACATTAAATTTTTAATATCCTGCATTTCCTTAATTTCCTTCTAGAAAGAATCAATTTCATTCTTCAGTTTATTAATTATATTTCTCATGTCACTCTTTTCCTTTTCATCTTCTTATGTTTTTTAATCATGGTGATTCTAAATTCTCTGTCTGGCAATCAGAGAAGTACTTCCACATCATTGTTTTGTTCTGGGAGCTATTTTATTTTTGTTTGTTTCTTTGTTTTTTGGTGTGTCCTTCCCTAGAAGGCTTGCTTGGCTATTTGTATGTCTTTTCACCCTATTGCTTCTTTTCTAATTTGGTCTATGCATTGGGTCACTGTGACACTGATACGGTAGACACCTCTTTGAGGTGCTTTTACTAGGATGTCTAGAACTGGTTGCCAGACCAAATCTGACACTGTTACGCTAGACTCCCCAAAGATAATGATGTTGTAGATGGGTTGATGGGTGCCACCCCTGAAGATCCTTGAGTCTGTCTGTGTGCTGCTGGTACCTTACCTTAAATTCACATTGAGGAGCCCTCCCTCTGTCTTTATTCAGTTCCAGAAGGGCATTGCAGAGTTGCTGGCTTCCAATAACCCCAGGCCTACACTCTCCTGGGACCCACAGTTCACCATTAGGGCCAACCCCTCCCTCTCTTCTACTCAGTTCCAAAAAGGGGGTGTGCTGTCACCACCCTCCAGGGCCTTGAACAGGCCAATGCTTTCCTGATCACATTTTTTTTTCTTTTTTTGGTGCCTTCCCTCAGTCTTTTACTCAGTCCCAGAAGGGGACTTTAGGGTTGCTGTCTTTCAACAGCCTAGCAGGCAGACCTGTACTTCCCTGGGACCCACAGTTCACCTTGATTGTGGAGCCCTCCCTCCTACCCATTTTCGAAAGCCAAAGTCATGTTTTAAACAGTGGTTTTTAAACTTTTTTGTATTTCTTTTTCTTAAAGATTTATTTATTAATGCATACAAGAGCTGGGGTATAGGGCAGAGGTGTGTTTTGGGTGGGATCTTGACAAGATCAGCAGAGGCAGAGTGGGGAGCAGAACAGGAAGATCTACTGAAATACACTGCTGAGGGGAGCAGTGGGAGAGGTAGGAGAGAACTGTGGTTCCATGTGTGTAGCTTCTTGGCCGGGGATTTGAACTCATGCTACAGTGGCTGCTGATAGTTTCATAATCCTGAGACTTAACTGCTTGTGCCATCTTCATAATCCTGGGACTTAACTCCTTGTGCCACCAAGGAGGCCCATTATTTATTTTTTTAAGTTTTATTTATTTATGCATACAAGAACTGGGGTGTAAGCCAGAGGTGTTGGGGGAGGGGATGAGAGGATTCATCAGAAACAGAGTGGGAAGCAGAACAGGAATATCTATTGAAGTACACTGCTGAGGGGAACAGCAGGTGAGTCAAGAGTGGTCTGGTGCGCCATGTGGGAAGCTCCTTGGCCAGGAATCAAACTTGTTCTGCAGTGGCTGCAGTTAGCTTCATAGTGCTGAGACTTAACCCATTGCACCACCAGGGAGGCCCTATTTGTAAAAAATTTGCATGAATACTGTGATCTATCTGTAAACATAAAAAATTATACAGGGCAATCAGGGCCTTCCTGGTGGCGCAGCGGTTGAGCGCTGCGCTGTGGAGCTGTCGGCAGAGCGATGCGAGTTCAATGTCCAGACGGGGAGAATTCCACATAGTGCGGCAGACCTCTCCTGCCTCGCCCGCTGCTCCCCTCAGCAGTGTATTTCTGATCTGCTTGTTCTGCTCCCCACTCTGTCTCTGGTGAGCCCTCTCACTGCCCCGTGCCTCTGACCTGTACCCCAGCTTGTATATATAAATAAATAAATCTTTTAAAAAATAAATAATTGCACACACATGTGTATGTGTATACACTACTGTGAATATAAAAATATTTTTCAAATACTGAAGGACATAACTAGATTAATGAAATTTCTTACACAAGGGTGCATGAATAATAATGTTTATCACAGTGCTAAATCAATCATCATTTTACTACTTCAATACTCTGCCAATTATTTGGCAAAACTTTAGCCCAGTAAGTATAAACAGGAGAGTGAATATGAATGAAATCAAGATTAAAAATAATTCATTCATTGAATATGGACTTAACGACAGAAATGTAACCTTAATTATTAAGGTGTCTGGACTTGTGACAGTTGTAAGTTACCCATGTTTACCCATTTAGATATGTAGGACAAGAACAGAAACACATTAGAACAAGTGAAAAAGGTGAGTCCCGTAAAAAAAGTGTGTAAAAAAAGTGTGTAAAAAAAGTGTGTCCCGTAAAAAAAGGTGAGTCCCGTAAAAAAAGTGTGTACACAGGTGTTCATAGCAGAGCAATTCTAATATCCAAAAAGTGGAAAGAACTCAGATGCCCAGAAACTGATGAGTGGCTAAACAAAAGGTGGCATATTCTTTTTCTTAAAGATTTTACTTATTTATTTTTTGTATAGAACTGGGGTACACGTCAGAGGTTCAGAGAGTGAGAGAATTTACCAGGCCATAGTGTTGATAACATTGAGACTTACCCCTTAAGCCACCAGGGAGGCCCCCAATGGTGGTATATTCTTGAAGCAGAAAGTTAATCCACCATAAATAGAAAAACTTTGAAATCTTTGTTCTAGGTGGACCATACCAACAAAGGATACATATAGTTTAATTTATATTTATATTTATATTAAATATCTGGAGTAAGCATATCCATAAACAAAGAAAATAGAATAATAGTTTTCAGATACTGAAAGAAGAAAGATCGTATTGGTACAGGACTTCTTTTGGAGGTTATGAAAATATTTTAGAATTAGAAATTCATGATGGGTACACAGATTTAGGAATACACAAAAATTACATCCACCACATTAAATGTGTGCTATAAAAGGGTGAATATTGTGATGTGTGAATTATATCTCCATAAAACATATACTCAGATTCATACTCACACATAAATCAAATATTATTTAACCATAAGAGAACATTTAAAACTACAGATATTATATTGCTATTAAGCTTTAATTCTAACTACAGTAGCAAGCCTTCAAGTTTACCTTGAATTGTACTCTGTGTATATGTACACTTAATGATTCATTACCACAAAATATGGTACACATCATTAATAAAACATAGCAGAAATAATAGCATGTGTCTTACAAAATTAGAATTATGTTTTGGTTACTTTCTCCCTTTTGTCAATCTTCCTAGGGAAGCCAGCCATGCCATTTTGTAGCATGACAAATACAAGCAGTCAAGAACTGGAGCTCCCACCCAAAAGTCATGTGAGTAAGCTGAAAGTGAATCTTATAGTTCTAGTCACATAGTAGAGAAATGCATCTAGTGCTAAAAGCTTGACTCTCACCTCATGAGACACCCCAGAACTATTGTTAACATGATATGAATTCCTGATCTCCGGAATATTTATATGAAAATTAATCTAAACTTTGGGATGATTTGTTATACAAGAATAGACAACATATGTTAGCAAACATGTATAAATTTTGATGTTGGGTGATTTTATATATATATATATATACACACACATATACATACATGCACACATATATATGTACATATGTAGTGTATATATAAGTTAAACTATACAATATATAATATAAACAATATATGAACTATAGTTATTCATTTAGGTATAATAGAGTACATATATCATTACATTTGTATGTATCTTATTGGAAAAGTAAACTGAGATGAGGCAGGATTATAGGAGAAAAATGAATAAAATTTAAAAATGAGAGACATGAAGCAAATATTTTGTGAGAGTCTTATGTTCTCTGAATTTAATGACAGAAAGAAAAAGATGATCCAGCGATTCCACTCCTAGGAATCTACCCAAAGGACACAAAAACACTAACTTAAAAGGAAAGCTGCCTTCCTATGTTTAGTGCATCACTAGTTACAACAGCCAAGATAGCGAAATAACCCAAATGTCCTAAAATATATGAATGGATCAAAAAGTTGTATTATATTTATGTAATGAATATTGAGTGATCAAAAAAAGACAAACTCATGCCGTTTGCAGAAATATGGATGGAACTGGGAGGGATTATGCTGGCCAAAATTCGTCATAGATCAGAGTTCTCACCTCAGCATCTAGCAATATAGTGTACTTAATAAATACATGTTCAATGAAAAAAAAAAAAGAAAAGTCAGAACTAGCAAGATGGCCACAGAAGGTGGGGCAAAAGAGGGAGGGAAGATGACAGGAAATATGGTGATGAATCACAAGTGATAAGGTGGTGGTAGAATTTAGGGGCTACAATGATGCAAGAATAATATTTAATGAATAAAATATTTTAAAATAAAAATGATAATAGTTTCTCTAAGAAAATAAAATAGTAGTAAATGGATACAATAAGGACTACTACCCTAGATGATCATAAAATGTCATATGCATTTCTACCAAATGATTACATGCATTAAATAAATATAATAATAAAATTTACACAACTGTAAATATCTAAACTGCTCAAGATATACATTCTCAAAGCAAAATTGAGGAAATTTTAATGTCCTACTTATAAATTTTACTTGGAAAGCTTTCAAACAGTGCAGAGTAAAAGGTTGAGGATGTAGTTCAAATAACTCCTAATGTAAAGATCATTGATCTGATAGTCTGAAGTTACTCCTGTGTGCCTTCACAAATGCTGAAAATTCTTAATATTCAGGTCTAGTCAGCGGCAAAGTTATGAAGCAAGAAATATCAAAAATTTAATTCCCAGAATACAGGATTTTGAGTCAGTACAATGATTATATTTTGCTTAAGGAAAAAAAATAATAATATTTGATTTACACTGTTAGACACTGTGCAATGCTCACAAAACATTAAACAAATGAAGCATGACTCTTAAGCAAATAAGCATTAACTAGTAAGCCCAACTGAAGCATTCGCTTAAAATGTCATGTCATGGGGGAAGGAGAGAGGAACATGCAGACTACTCTTAATGCATAGATGCTCCCAGTATAGTAAATCATAGTTTTTCATTTTTTTTCCAGTATATATTTACAAAGCTCATACCTTTAAGACCACTGATTTTGATTATCACAAAAGCATCATTAGTAAATTGATTTTTCTTCAAAGTAATCTTAGGTCTTTCAAAACCAGGAAAAGACTAATAGGAAAAAAGTAAATAAACAACTCAAAATTGTGTAGTTACTCTATAATTGTAATATTTTCTCATGAAAATGTAGTTATTATCCCCATTATACAGAAGTACAAATTAAGTAATTTTCCTAGGTCGCATTGATTTATTTAATGTTTTGGTATATTCCTTTTTTTTTTCTCTTCTAATGTTAATCAATAATATGCCATTGTATTTCCTATGTATCCTGGAAATTCAGAGGAGCCAATAACATTTTAAAGAGTAACAGGTGCATTTTGTTTAATATATTCTGCTTCCTGAGTTCATATTTAATTAAATATCACCTTGATTATAGTAGAAACGAAGAGGAAAATTGCTTTTTTTTTGTAGTCATGATGTTGGGTGAAGAAGGAAATAAGAACAACACAAGAAAAGGCACAGGGAGCAAATTGAGATCCAAATTCCAAATTTAATCAGAATTTATAGTTAAAATGATTGAAAATTCACCTCAATATTTCTTTAAATATAATTAAAATGTCTATTTTCATTGCAATTATCAGCACAAATGGAATGAGAAAAAATGAATAGATATGCTCTATGATTAAAACTCATACAATAATGCACGCTAGAGTTATAAGCAACTTTGTTCTAAATATGAAGGCAAAGAAACTCAGAAAGACTGTCTTGCCCAACATCACACTATTGGTAACAGGACATCAATTTTGTTTTGCTCATTTTCCAATTTTTTTGATTCACTGCAATTTTCATAAATGCTCATCTTTGGAGATATTGTTCACTGGTACTTTGCCCATCTTTGTAAGCTATAAATTTCATTCTTATCAACTTTTTTCTTGTATAAAATGATAAATACTTAGATATAAGGAATAAATTTGAAAGAACATTTCAGATTATATTAGTATTTAGTAGAATTACTAAGCACTTTAACAAAAGTACCAGATACTAAGAAGTATTAGGCTAGTTCTCTTAGGATAAAGTCACATATTACTTGTTCATTAATTAATGGAATTGCCAAATCATTGAATGTTCATGCACATGCATGTGCATACATAAAAAAACAATGGCTTGATGTCAGGGATTCATGGATTTCTTAAAAGTGTATACATTAGTCATGGGTCTTATTTACAACCATTGTTGGATTTTCCTTTTTTTAAAATGGCCTATAATTACCATGTTCCCACTTACTACATGAACTTTGTTCATTAATCTTGTTGATAGTGAAGGATTTTGAAAGGGGCAAAGTAAAGTACTTATTTACAAGATATTTTGGAATTTATTAGGTACTCAATTTACACATGTTAACCTTATTTTCAGTCTTCATAGATGATTGTTATTTGAATATTTCCATAATTATAAAAAAATTAAAAATGACTTAAAATTAGTTTTTATGATTACATTCTAGATAAGTAATAAATTGCAATTTTGAGAATCATCACAGCATTCGTGGAAGATATAAACGAATGTCTCCAGAAGAAAACTGATGATTTTTCAAGTTGTGAACAAAGTAAAATGCTCCTGGATTGAGTATATTTATGATAATTTTACCTAACACAAATATTTTACTTTTCAAATAAAAGTCTTCGATTATATGTGACTGTAATAGAAGTGCAGGCAAATCCTTAACTATAGATTTGCTATTGGGTACTACTGTAACACCATATATATTTCTTTGTGAAAGATTTGAAATCTGCAATAATCAAGATTAGTTTCTTGTTTTTCTTTTTATCCTCCAGGGAGAAAAGCAATTAAGAAAAGGAAACCTAACTAAATAGACTGGGAAACAGTCTAGCTCTCTCCTTGCTTCATTACCCTTCCTGTTTCTCCAATTACATTTTCCACAAATGGTTTATGTTTACTTGACATCCTCAGATTTCCCTGCTGATTATCTGTGGGTGTTTAGGGGTCAAGATAGATAATATTTTCTACAAACATTTATATTCTTTTAAAAGTCTTTGTGATTATGTTGCTGTAACTTCAGTGTTCCTTGACAATAATTTCCCAGAGTTCAAAAGCATTTTTTCAAACTAATCGTCCACAATAGATATAAGAGGAAATAAGATTGCTCTGGGATGCAAACACTCAATGTTACCTTAGCAAACACAGACTTAGAGGTTAGCGATTTATGCCATGAATAATTAGCATACCTCCTAAAAGTCTGAGCAAAGGTTGAACGCTTTATATTTGCAGAAGTCAGGGCTTTAGAATTATGACTTGCGTGTTTTGATAATGACCTCTAATTGTTACAATGGAATAAAGTGATTTACTCATATGAAGCGCTTTCTTTTCAAGGGCAGTCTTGGATGAGAGCTGTGGAGAAATAACAAGCCACGGAGCTGATTTTCCTGAGCTCTTATTTATGGGTTAAGCCATAAATCTATAATGATATGAAATCTTCAGAGATTTCCTAGTTGCCCTCATGCGAAATAGACATCATTCTATTTTCTGACATTTCAGGTAGCAGAAGTAGGCACATTTCCCCCACAGTCACTAGGCTATGAATCTGGATAACTAATCTACCAATAATTAGATGTGATGCCTCAAATTAGAAACTAATATTACATGTGTGAATTAATGGCATTTCATTATATATTACTATCCTATTACTTAACTGCAACTATAATAGATTAAATTTTGCAGCTCTGAGGTAACTCAGGAGACTTCTTTTTAAGTCAAGTTTTAATCAAGAACAGTATGAAATGATGAATGTTAAAACCAAAACATACTGATATATCTTAGAGGCAAAATCATCTAGACCATAATGGTGTGTGAGTTAAATTCCCTTTGTGCTGGAGACACAGAGCACTGTGAAATGAAAAGTAAATAGGGATTTCAAATTCTGAGGGACTCTCAATCTACATCATAGATTAAATAAGTTATATTTATGGATTTTAAGTTATACCGGTTACAAACTGACCCAGCTCATTAAGTAGAAAGAACTTGTCCTGGACTTGTGAACCAAAATCACCGAAATCCTAGCTTTGTTTAGGAAGTAATAAAGCTAAATGAAGAGCAGAAGCTAAGTTTAATAGGGACCCCTGTGACTCGCCTCTCTCATTTGCAACCACCAGCTTAGCTGGCTTGTTACAGTTGAGTAGGCAGCATTTATGCAGTGAATGAAAATCAGTTCCTGCCTCTTCATTCTTCTCAGAATGCACGGTATTTCCAAACTCAACCTGTCACTATGAAAATAAATGTTGGTGCCCTCTCTTTGCATTAATGAAGTATGGAGTAAAATGTTGGTAAGCTCAAATGATTATCCAGAAAAGCAATCCTAGAGCAAAATTGTGTGTGTGTGTGTGTGTGTGTGTGTGTGTGTGTGTGTGGTGGACATGTGCACCACCTATCAGGTTGCCAGTGATGAGGAAGGATATGTCTCCTTTTGAGTCTAAATAAAGTTGGGAGGGTATTCCTTTCCTCAGAAATGAATGGGAGATTTCCTGTTACAAATAGATTTTATTATTTTCAATTCAAATGTTTTCCTGCACATGCATGAGTCTCATACTTAGTGCTACATGTATTTTTCTATAAGAATTGAAATGGATTTATATGAAATTCAATGATTTTTACAATACTCCAAACCTTTGTATTTTTTAAACATACCCTTTCCATTCTAATGCATTCTTTATTTTCTTTATTTATAACAAATAGTTGTAAATACTGTGTTTTCTCTTATAACATGCCTAATTATTCCAAGTATTTTCCTGCCATCTGACAATTTAATAGAAGAGGTTATTGGATAGTGAGTTTCATAGTGCTAGTCCATCTATTCATTATACTTATGTTTCATTCATTTAGCTTACTCACACTAATATGTGCAGTACAGAATTATTTTAATTTATGAATATCTATTTTAAAAAATAATGGAGATTTTGAGAAACTCATAATACTCCTAATTTAACTCTGCCAAAGGTGTTGTAAACTACTCTTTCAGTTAGTCAAGTATACACTCAAAAAGCAATATTATTTTTTCTAATTTCTCTAACATTTAAGAGCAGTATTGGTTTGCTTCAAAGCTTTTTTAAATATATTATGAGTCTATTATTAGAATATTACATTATCGGGCCTCCCCTGTGGTGCAACAGGTTAAGCGCAGCACTATGGAGCTGTCGGTGGCTGCTGCGTGAGTTTGATGCTTGTGCTGGGGAGATTCCCACATAGTGCAGCCCACCTCTCCTGCCTGGCCCATTCCTCCCCTCAGCAGTGTGTTTCTGTCGATCTGCCTGTTCTGCTTCCCATTCTGTTTCTGGTGAGCCCTCTCACCACCCCACACCTCTGGACTGCACCTCAGCTTGTATGCAAAAATAAATAAATAAAAAAAAGAAAATTACATCATTATTTATATTTTCATATTATTTAAGTATAGCATGATACTATTGTAATCCCTAAAGGTAATGCAAGTTATATTTGTAAGAATAATGTCTTAGCTTTGGTCTGTAATCTTCCATAAAATTCTATTCACTCCAGTGTGAATCACCTTCATTCACCAAGCATCAGTTTTCCTTTCAGAGGCCAATATATTCTTATAATTGCATCTGAAATTAAATGTATAGTTAAGAGATCCACTTGTGATTTTTAATTACTAGGTTTAACAAAATGAGAAAGGAGGAGGAGAATTGAATCTGTCTATTCTGAACTACGTATTTTACATCCATCCTGCCATGTTAGACTCAAGGCAAACCTGAGAAGGGAGTTGTATTTCCTTTATACAAATGAAGAAAGTGAGACTTATGCATATACTAAGAAATTTACCTAAATTCCTAAATCTGACAAAACTTTAACCCTTATTACTTCCCTATTCAAATGCAGTCAGGGGGGTACAGAGTGTATGGATAATATGAATGCCACCACTATCTATTGAGAAACAAGGATTTCATATTT
Source organism: Scalopus aquaticus (assembly GCA_004024925.1). Lineage (NCBI taxonomy): Eukaryota > Metazoa > Chordata > Mammalia > Eulipotyphla > Talpidae > Scalopus > Scalopus aquaticus. The sequence goes on from PVIJ01015238.1 coordinate 29,237, forward strand.
AAGGGTTACTGATGGTAACAATGTTCTGTTTATTTCATTAAATCAGAGAACACCTAGTCTCTAAATACTTTTCTCAAATATTTACACAGGTAATGTATGAGATCATGAGATATAAAATAATATTTTTAAAAAGAAAATAGAAGGAAACTATCCCAAATTAACCAATGTTGCAAAGTGTATATTCATTGTTTATGTATGTTTTTTAAAAATAATAGCATGGCCGGGTGGGAGAGAGACAATCAGTGGGGGGGGGGGGGGGGGGGGGGGGGGGGAGAGAAGGAAAAGGGCACAAAATGGAATAGAAAAGAACACAAGGGACCATGGAGATGGATCATGGGTGAATTGGTGGTGGGCTACCCAAGGGGAATACAAAATGTAAAAGACATAAATAACAATAAAATATATATTTATAAAAATAAATAAATAAATAAAATAAAAGATGAAATACATGCAGCCGCTTTCTATAATGTTAGAATGTCATAATGTTGATAAAAATTCTACCTTAAATTATTGACTGTTTAAGTCACAGTGGGAATTATGACTTTATCCAAATAAATCCATCAAGTGTTCAAAAAAATAATAGCATAAATCATAATGCAATCTTATCAACATTAAAAACATGAATGTACATGATTAAAAGTCATCTAAATTGAAAATTGGATCATCATGATCAGATTAATCCTACAGACAATCTTAATTTCTGCAAAAATATTTGTCTATTTGCATGAAAGTATTAATTATATGCTTTATGAATGGTTCCTTTTAAGTTCTTGTTAGGGCAATATGCCATAACCATATGGAACAATAAATAATTCTTATGAAATGGCTATTTTCAGAAATAATATAGAGAAAAAAACTGAAATATAGTCAGTTAGCTTTAAGTTAAAAAAAAAAAACTGCATGTTTGTCTTACCTCTCTGCCTCCCCCCCAAAAAAAATGAAAGGGAAATTACTTGTTGTTATAAACCACTGATACTTTTCAGGGCAATAAAATTATGTCACAATTTGCTCAAGCCCCAGATATTATATAATCTTATTTATGAAAGATATACTGTAAGAATAATGAAAAACCCATAAAACATATAAAAATAACAAAGTGTCAAGGTTGGAGATTAAAATTACATGTACCAAATAGATTTTCACATTATCACCTGAGACAATTTGTTTTGTCTTAACATAAGTAGCTACAGATAAATCAGTCATGTTCTAAGAACACCTATATAAATCAGTAGACCCAGCTTCATTTCCTTTTATGCAAGCCTCTGGAGGGTGCTTATCATGCTGTGTAGTGACTTTGTGTAGATGTTGTAGTTATTGTCACTGTATAGGTCATGAGTCCATAAGGGACAGACAAATATCGGGGTTTATTTCTAACTGTTTCCACTGAGTCACATCATTCAAGAACAAGCTTGTTGGTTTGAAAAATACAAAATCTATCAAATGGCCTGCTTTTGATTCATATTTCAATAGCCCTTGCTAAGAAAAATGGTCTTTTCAGCAACCAAAACAAAGAGACACCCTACTAAATGGGAGAAGATATTTACACACCGTACATCTGATAAAGGACTGTTAGCAAAGATCTACGAAGAGCCCCACAACTCAACAAAAACAAGCAAACAAGTCAATCAAAACGAAAAAAAAAAAAAAGAGCAGAACTGCAAAGACATTTCTTGAAAGTAGAAATGTGAATGGTCAATAAGCACATGAAAAATGTCAACATCACTTACTATCTCAGGGAAATGCAAATCAAAATCACAATGACATACCTCCTCATAAAAGTGAGAATGACACATATTAAAAAGATAGATACATAGATAGATAGATAGATAGATGATAGATAGATAGATAGATATTTAAAACTAGTAACAACAAACGCTGGCAAGGATGTGGTGAAAAAGGACCTCTCTTACACTGCTAGTGGGAACATAACTGGTCCACCCGCTATGGAAAATTTTATGGAGCTTCCTAAAAAGACTAAAACTGTATCTATCATATGATCCAGCAATTCCACTCCTAAGAATCTAACCAAAGGACACAAAAACACTAATTTGAAAGGAAACCTGCACTTCTGTTTTCTTTTCTTTTCTTTCTTTCATTCTTTCTTTCTTTTTTTTTTTGCAGCACTGTTATAGCTGAGCTATAATAGCTTCATGAATGGATCACAAAGATGCGCTTTATATACACCATGAAACCTACTCAATAATCAAAAGAGATAAACTCATGTCATTTGCATTAACATGGGTAGAGGTGGAAGATAACATGCTAAATTAAATAAGTCCAAAGGAGAAACATAAATATTGGATAGTTTCACTTATATGTGGAAATATATATAGAATATAGAGAGGAAAAAAGAACAGTAACAACAGAGAACCAGAAAAAAGACAAAACTTGCATGCAAGCTTACTGTAGGTCTGAGTAATATAGTAAGGGAGAGGTGGGACAGAGTAAAAACAGAGGAGGGAAGAGCAAAAGGGATAATGGTAATGGTTCATGGGTGTTATGGTGGTGGGAGAATTATGGGAAGTACACCTGAGGGGAAAAATCAAATACTATGCAAAAATTAACAATGATCTGAGAAAAAAATGATTAATCTAAATAAAAATAAAAATGGTATCAGTGAACTAGGTTAAATCAGGCTCTTTTTTTGCCTTCCAAACAACAGACCATCCATAACCTTGAAATGTATCAGTTATGTTTTCCATCTTTGGGACACTTATCAACCAACCTAGAGTTTTAATCTTGAGTGGGCCTTGTCTGTGCAACAGTGTATCAGCTATGTGACTGTGGGCACACAGCAGTATAAACGGGGCTAGGATGCTCAGTTGTTATTTTGTCTTTCTGTCTCTCTGCCTGCATCCCTATGCATCCAGGCCCCTGCTTCAGTTTTTAATGCGTGTCAGATATACCTACTGCTCCAGCAGTTTGCTGGGATCAACAGTGAATCTGCTGGGCTTGGGATGGTTGCACAACAAATGGACTTTTGTAAACATCAACTCTGTGTCTCTAAGATATGGTGGAAGACACTATGAGGGATCGTCATATACTGATTTTTTTTTCCCTTGAAGTAGAAAACAAAGTTAGAGTTTGTATTTTTTTAACTTATGAGTATAAAGGAGGTTTAGTTATTGATTTAAGGGAAAAATGATAATTCACATATTGTAAGGTCGAGCGACAAAAAATGGCAACAAGGCAGAGAGGAAAGTAAGATAGGAAGGCCTTTATTAGCAACTTCTGGGCGAGGTCCACAGATCCTAGGCAGGGGTCTGTGAAGTCATGCCCCGGGGATAGGGAGGAGGGTTTTTATCTAGATAGGGTGAAAAATCCCAGGGGAAGGGTGTCAGAGGCCAGCTCAGACTGAGGTTGGGTCCCTGGGAGGGTGGACAAGGCATCGGGGCATTGCGAGGGGGAAAAGGGGGTGGGAGTAAGAGACAGCACACACCAGAGAGTGTGATCAGGCTGTTCTGCTTTATTTCCCTGAAAGCAGGGTTTTTATTTCATCAAAAATAGGCTAGTAAGCATAACTTTAAAGAAAAATTAATTACAGACAATGGCAGGGTGATTACAGATATTCAGATGCATAATCAATTGCATACTTTGAGGAGAATCAAGGAACTTCTGGAAAAATGTCTGTTGTTTGATGTAAATTCCAGTAAGGTACAGGACATAATCTAAATTCCAATAAGGCTCAGAACATAATCTTCAACCTTTGCCCTAGGCCTAGGGTCGAGGCTGCTGTCTTAATACCTATTGTCTGAAACTAAAACCTTAATAAAAGAAACCATCTTATGGTAATCTCTGGAGGAAATAATCTAAGGAACTATATGCTGATTTTTTAAGGCAAGGAAGGAAAATAGGGGAAGGGAGTAAATGTTCTTTGTTTTCAACATTAACCCTTGACCGGGCAAGGACACTTCACTATCAGAAGGACATCTTGGTGCCTGGACCTAATCATATGGTTTTAGGCAATGAGAAAGGCTAGTGCATGCAGGCACAGTGGGAAAACTTAATTATTGTTCTCACCTGTAATTATACTTAAATTATTTGCAAGCAGAAATATCTCATCCTGACTTTTATAGGAACACTTCCTTGAAGGCTCTTAACCCATAAAGTGACCTTGTCAAAACAATATGGGTCTGTCTAGGCTGTGACACAAGGGGCAGCTCCGTTTGGAACCAGTGGCCTTGCAGGTGCACTCAGGCTGCGGCAGCCCATCTGGGTAGCTAGAGCATGAGTTTCTTTTTCTCCGAAGTCACATATCTCTCTGGAGTTCTTCAAAGATCCCTTATTGTTATTGCTGGGGAGGGGCAGGTTGAACCTAACACATATTCTATTAAAAGATAATTAAATTTTACAAAATAAATTTATTTGGAACTAGAAAGTTACCTGAAAAAAGAATTCAAAAGAAATTAAATTAAAAAAATATTGAATTCATTGAATTAAAATCTATTTTGTAGAAAAGTAAATCATTATGTCAACAAATATTTATTGATCACTCACCATGTGCCATGCATTTCTAAATATTTACCTTGTTTCATCCTTTAATCTCAAAACACTGCGATAATGTAAGTGATATTGTAACAGGGTGGTCCCCAGGAGAAAGGGTGTGTCCCAGGTTCCCTGTCCCACCCAAGGTAGGGTGGAACTGAGCAGGATATAAGAAGCTGAGAAGAGAGACAGGACACACACAGAGGAGACACAGAACAGAACATAGAAGACAGGAGGAGATGGAAGAACGATGGAAAGCCAGAAGAGTCCTAAGGAGCAGAGACTTGTAAAGAAGCTGCTTTGGCCTGGACTGATTGAAACAGATATGGGTGAGAGACCCGTGGGGAAGTTAACTATGGCTATGTTGATTTTGGTTTTGATTTTGTTCTGTTCCTCTTAGAATTGTCTGACTGTTTCTGACCCTTTTGTATGGGTCCCTGCCAAAAGGTATTTTGGTTCCTCCCAGAATTGTCTGGCTGTTTCTGACCCTTGCGTGTGGGTCCCTGCCAAAAGCTGTTCTAGACTAGTGGCAGGCTTTCGAGACTTGCTTTGGGCCAATCCCATTTGGGTGGACTTGTACCCATGAGGAGTTGGTTAACACGGGTGCTTGACTAAAAAATATATTCTTTTTCTTCTTAGTCTTTTCTAATTGTATTAAGGTCTGTTCCCACAAAAGATCCTATATGTTTTGTATTGATGAGGCAGATGGCAGAACTCATTTAGACCAGGGCAAGTCTGGAGTCCAGGGGTGTCCCTCTCCTGCCCTGTAACAATATTATTATCACTATCTCAAAGATGAGTAACTGAGGTTCAGATAATTTAACTAGCTTGAGAGATATTCAAGTTGCAAAGCTAGGTTTAATTATGAAATTATTACTGAATGTCTTAATATAGCCAATTACCCATATCCAGATCTATATTGACTGTTAATTCTAATAATGGAAGCTAATAAGTATTAAACAAGTGCTTAACATAGATCTCTGATTTATTTCTTGTAACAGTCCATGAACTGAAATTTCTACTCATATCACTAGTTTTGTGGAAATTAAGGCTTAGATAAGGTAGGACTTCAAACTACTCACTTTGATTCTAGAAGTATTTCTCTTAATTTTATATACAATTTTATATTCCAAAGTCTATGAAGATATATCACACACAGTGCAGTGCACACACTATTATAGATGTTATTTTGTTGTTACTCTGATAAGAATAATCATACATATACAAAACGAGAACACAAATGTGTTAATAAAAAGTAAAAATCTGTGCACTTTCTAAGAGACTATTTCCCTTTTGTCAATTCCCGGGAAGGTTTCCAAATTTTAAGTCCTAATAAAAAGGATTGGCACAAATTTCAGACCATTAATTCATGCTATTTCAAGAATTTGTGGAGGAACATATAACATCAAAAATGAACTTCTGGGGCCTCCCTCGTGGCGCAAGGGGTTATTCCTTAGCCTATGAAGCTATCCAGAGAAATTGCAGCATGAATTCTATCCCCAGCCAGGGAGATTCCCACATGGCGCAGCACACCTCTCCTGCCTCACCGCTTCTCCCCTCTGCGGTGTAATTCAGTAGATCCGCCTGTTCTGCTCCCCACTCTGTCTCTGGATAATTCTCTCACCCCCCCACACCTCTGGTCTATACCCCAGATCTTGTATGCACAAATAAATAAATCTTAAAAAAATGAACTTCTGAACAAAATGCATTATTATATAAGTTCCTATGGGTAAACATAAAACAATATAAATTACTACTATAAATGATAAGTATGTTTCACTTAAATAATTAAATAATCACTGAAATAATTTAGGATAACTAAGTGGACTGAAATAAATAAAATGTAAGGTTGCTAAACTTCTGTAGTAGTGACTAGAAACATGGCCTTTTTTATTTTTATTTTTTAAAGATTTATTTATTTATACATACAAGCTGGGGTACAGGCCAGAGGCATGGGGCGGCAAGAGGGTTCACCAGAGACAGAGTGGGGAGCAGAACAGGCAGATCAGAAATACACTGCTGAGGGGAGCAGCGGGCAAGGCAAGAGAGGTCTGCTGCACCATGTGGGATTCTCCCCGGCGCGCTCAACCGCTGCGCCACCAGGGAGGCCCGTGGCTGTTTTTTAAAAGCCAAATTTCTCTTATTTATTTCTCCTTTAGGGCTTTCTATATATATTAACTTGTCATCAGCAATAATGATAGTTTTTCTTCTTCTTTCACAGTTTGAATCACTTCTGTATTCTTCTCCTGCCTATATGTTCTAGCTAGGAATTCCCATACTACATTGAGTAGTGGGGGTGCGTATGGACATCATTGTCTTATGACAGATATTAGCAGAAACATTTTTATTTTTCACTACTGAGAATGACATTTCCTATGGCTGTGTCAAATATAGACTTTTTATTTTTATTATTTTCCAGCCTCAATTTTGAGGTTTTTATCATAAATAAATGTTGAATCTTATCAAATGCTTTCTGAGCATCTACTGATATAATTGTATGATTTTTATCTTTCTTTTTATTGATGTGGTGAGTTATACAATTTGCTTTTCAGATGCTGAACCATCCTTATATCCCAGGAATTAATTCCACATAGTCATGATTTCTGATCTTTTTGATATATTGTTGAATTATTTTGGATAATTTTGTTGAGGATTTTGCACCTATGTTCATCAAGGTAAATGGATGATAATTGGTAATTGTCATCATACAATTGGTAATTGTATTTGTGTGTGTGTGTGCGTGTGTGTGTGTGTGTGTGTGTGTGAGAGAGAGAGAGAGAGAG
>PVIJ01015239.1:0-37250 GCA_004024925.1 Scalopus aquaticus
GGGTGTTGATATTATAGTAGTTACCAAAGATACAGTAGTAACCATCACATGAACATTCCTAGTACATGGAAGCATTAGCTTTCCAGACCCTGACATGTTTTAAGCCTTCCGGAGTCTGAGGTGAGAAGTGAGGAATAAATGCGTTGTTATCAAAATATAATGACAAAATTTTCCATACTATTTTGGCTCTGGTGCAGTGGTCTTCAGAACATATTCCAGGTTGGGTTTCCTTTGTTTGTTTATTTACTTTAGCTGTGTGGCAAAGTACATTTAGCTTGCAAACACACCTTTTTTTTTTTTTTTTTTCCTTACAGATTTTTTTTCACAGTTTCCTTTCATAGCTTGGGTTGATTTTGCACCATTTGGCTATACACTCAAATTCTTCACCCACTCTTTGTTACAGAAAACTTCTCCTTTCTCATGTTCTTCTTAAAATTACAGATGACTCATTAGTACCATGGAAGGAAATATCCTTTTGACAGTGTGACAGTGTACTCGAAATAGAATGAGGTATTTTAGATCTGTGGTGAAAATGGATGTTTGTTAATTATGGAATGCAGAAATGTATCCATTTAAAAATGTACTCTTTCCTTGATTGTCTCATGGATCATTTAAAACAGCTATTCTCTCTTTTTATCAATTGTTCTAAAAAAGATGCCCATTCCTTTTAATTGGGTCTGCAGTAGGGGTCATGCGTGGATTTGTGACTTCAAATTCCTGCTTGCTTGCTCTGCCATCGTTACAGGAGTTTTCGGTTGTTTTTTGCACAGAGTTGTTTGGGAATTAAGATGTTTTTCTTGCAAAAGTGATTTTTTAGAAAATCAGAAAAGTTAGTGATAATTAAAAGTTTAAATTTCACAAGTTGTCATGGACAGTCCCCAATTTACAATTTTTCTTTACATATTACTGGCTCCTCTAGAATGACCAGTCACGCAGGCTTTCCCATGAAGGTACCGTAGTTGACTTCCAAGTCTTATCCCCCACCCCCGCCATTCTTTCATCATTATGCTCTTTTCTTCATTGTCATCTCCCAGTCTCTGTCCCAGAAGTAATTCCAAGATGATGGTGTTGGTAATAAAACAATGGTTAGTATCTATTGAGTACCTGTTCAATTAGTAAGAGATCCTTCAATTGAAAGTAACCAAAACTATTTTTAAAAAAGAGAGGGGTTGGAGAAGGGAAGCAAGGAAGGTAGGAGAGAGGAGGGGAAGGAGGGAGAGAGGAGGGAGGGAAAGAAGATGATGAATCTGTTTGAAAGGTTTTAATCTTAAAATCCAATTCCTAGAACAATGTCATCAGGACACAGTTTTTTCTCTACCCCTTCTACTCATGCTGCGCTGTCGGCCGTACCATTGTCTTCTAGACTAGTATTATTTCCTGAACTGACTTGTCACTACTTCTATTCAATTAGATCCTCCCCTGCCTTTGTAAAAGCTAAAATATTAGACTCAGTGGGTTTGAAGCACCTTTCAAATTAATTAAAAAATTAATTTTCTTACCTGATTCTAGTAGGGTAATAAGAACCATTTTTTTTATAGAGCACAGATTGAGAAAACTTCTGTGCCTCTGTAAAGAAATGGTATTTATATGGGAATCTGAGTAGGAGAAAGGGGAAAGGGACAGAAGTCTTCAGAAAAAGGAAGCAACCTGTAAGAAGACATAATAGAGCTTATACTTAATATAAGAAGCTGATAAAATGAGTTTGGGCAACTGGGCTTAGGATTAGATAAAGGCATATTTTAGTGTATCTTAAAGAGTTTGAAGATTAAGGACAAAATGAATTATCAGAAGGTTTTGGTTAGAGAAGTGACATAATACACTTTACATTTTTAAATTATTTTAAAGTTGGGAATCTTTATGGAGGGTTTGTCTAACTTTTTGACAATGAATATGGCGACTAACAGATGGAATCATAATCTGTTTTGGAGGTGTGATATTTAAGATTCAGAGGGGAGCAAGCTAATAGCATTGTTTTCTGAATATGAATTTGGGAGGAACAATACTGAATTGTAAAGCTCCAATGTGGAAGTTGGCTCTACTCTCAGATACGCAGGTGTGTGTGTACATATTTAAGAACCAGACAAATATCTTAACCTTTTAATCCTAGTATTTATATGACACTTTAGAATCCATTAAGGGTATTCACATGTTTTATTCATTTTGTTCTCAAAATTCGGGTTAATGTTGTAGTAATCTCCCTTCACATGTAGATATTGACATGGAATAATCTGTTCAAAGTTCTCACAGAGCAAATTTGCAATACAATTGGGCCTCAAATTGGTTCTTTCGAGTCAATGAAAAATTAGCTTAACAAACATGTAATCATGTACCACATTATGGCATGGGATGAAGATCCAAGGTTGAGAAATATTTCACCCCCAGGTATCATTTCACCTGTGGTTGTAATTTCTCCTTTTTGTCTGAGGTAGATGCAGAAACACAAACCATTCAGCTGATGAGAGCCACCTAAGCACACCTATTGGGTCATCTCCTGCACTGGCCCTGCCCTCACCATTCCCAACTAAAGCCTAGGGTCAAGCAATTCCGGACTGTTCTCTGAGTACAGGTTTTCCTTTGCATGAACTTAAAGTCGAGATAAAAATCTGACCATACGGCATCGAGCCCACAGATATATTTTGTTTGACTCTTGCATGGATTTTTTGATTAGTTTTTGAAATTTATAGATCAGCAGATTACATGCATAAGCTCATGCACATTTAGGATTTCTCTTACAATATCAGATCTAGCATTGCTTATTTGCATACCAAAAATTGTCAGGTAACCTATGCCAATCAACCTTGATGGGGATTTTGGTTTGTGATCCCGGCCTAGAAACCATGTGTGTAATTAGGTGAAGACTATATTAAAGGTTTGTGGATCATAGGCAGGCAAATGCCACATGTCATACTTGAGGCGGTTATTCTAGTCCAAAGAGAATAAACACTTGGAGAGAAAAAAATTTAATATTACATATTCATTTCAGAGTCATATGGAGAAACTGCAAAAATTTTCCATTCCCCAGCAAGTTAGAAAAAAAAGGGAAATTATGGCCCAAATCCACAAATGGCAAATAGGTAGAGACGAAGGTGAGGCCATTTAGAGAGCCCACAGGGGGAAAAATAGAAATAGATGATATGGAAGTAGCCCAGAATGAGTACTGTCCCCCAAAATGTGTACTATGAGGACTCGACTGCATGCAGTTTTTTTACACCGAAATCTAGGCATTTCTCCTTCTGCAATACAAGTCATTCTGCCCCTCCCTGCTGACCATCAGAAGCATAGAGCTGAAAAAAAGATTGAGTCCACTTCTGGCAGAAGGTGGAGGAAATTTTACTAATCTGTCTATAGGGCAACATTGAGAGAAAAGCCGTGTACCTTGCAGCCCAATTTAGAACTGTTGACATTTTTCAGAGTCAAACTTATACATGGTGATAAAAACCCACATTAATACAAATTCTATTTCACTAGCAGTAACATCAAGTAATATTAAGGCTTCTCAGTCTGTGTGTAAAGGTATATATTCTTTCTGTGAGAAAATAAGTTCCAAATTCCAAATAACTGACTTCCAAATACTTTGTTAAAACAGTATAAATACAAGTGGAATACTGCATTTTTAAAATTTTGAAATGAAGGTGTTAATTTAATCAACCAGTAGTATAATCTACACTTTTATGTAGTTCATGATCATTGCTAACCCTCCTCTGTTACTTGCTTTTGCCAGTATATTTACTTTAAGAGCAGACAAATGTTGTAAACTTGGCATCAGTGTGTCAATAGGTAACTTTTTGATAATTTTTGCATAAACACAAAAGTTGGGCCTAGATTTAAACTATTTATTTACTTTAAGGAACATGGCCTCTAGATTGAAGAAAAGATAGTGGGCATATTTAGAAAAGGAAACTGGAAAAATATGCTGGTTAAATTCATTGTCCATTCTGGAAAAAAATAAATAACTTCCTAACAACCCAGAGACAAGAAAAAAATACTAAGTAGTGAAAGTACAGATTCAGAGATGGTAATTCCTAGCAAACTATTATAGTTGTCTCCTTATTGACTATGCAGTTAGATCAAGAAGGATTTCATAGACCAAGACACTGTAGCCAAGAACACCCATATCCAAGGAGCACTGGGGCCCATGCATTCAGTTGACGTGACTGAAGAAAAGATGGGAGAGTCCACACCACACTCTATGCAAATAAGTTTTTCAGTCAGTGCAGTTCTGATTGGTGGGAAGTTTGTGAATCTGTGATTTGTTGAATTTTAACCTTCCCCCCAACCCTTGCAATCTTTGCCATTCTTGTCCATGGTGGATGCTTGTACGAATACCCAGGGCTCTCAACTGTGCCTGGAACTGACCTTCAACAGCTTCTAACACTAGTTTTTACCCAGATGCCAGTGAGTCTGTTTTGGTTTTTCTTTTTAATGTTACTTTTTAATTTTCATCCATGTGTTATAATTTATCATTGATAGTTTGGGGGGTTATTAAAATCCCTCTTTAACAAAACAGATTCACAGTCTCGCTGTTGGAGAAACACCTGAATTTATTTATTAGAAGTACAGAATATTGGCCTCAGAATCTCAACTGAACTGGAATCACAATACCTCTGCGCGCTAAATATATCTATTCCCATTTTTCGAAAGAGACAAATGAGTCATGGGAAAGTTAAGCAACTTGTCCAGGATCTCAGGGCTGGAAGTCAGTAGAACCAGATTTTGAGCCAGGCATCTATCTCTAGAGTCTGCACTCTTGATAATCTCTTAAATTAACAAATCTTAGTTGTAGTTTCCTAATGTTACTTTCCATATTGTTAAGCAGTTAATTACCAAGGGTGTTTACATGTATTTCTTAGTTTGTTTTCAAAACTAGAAATAATTTTTATTTGGCAAGACTTGCTAAGGTAAGACCTAGCAGTACAATGAATGGTCCACATTTAGCTGTGTGCTCCCTATACAGTAGACAAAGTCATGTGTGACTATTTTACCTGAAATATGGTTGAGTCCAGACTTTGAAGAAATGAAATTTGTCTGAACACAAGATGGAAAATGTCTCAATAATTTTAAATATTGATTTTATTCCCAAATGATGATATATTGGATATACTAGATGAAAGAATATATTATTAAAATTAATTTCTTCTGCTTCTCTTTACTTTGTTTAAAACATGACTATTAGAATATTTGAAATCACATATGTAGTTCAGATTTGTAGTTCACATATTTCTATTGGACAACTCTTGTCTGGGGAAACCTTTAGTTACCCTTCTACATTTTCTCTATAGTAAAGATAGTTGCATATTCACTAGTTTATAAACTTTGTGAAGTCATGACCTACATATCTTTTTTTCCCTGTAAATGATAACACAGAGCTCTGCAATATTGTGCTATAGTTAATAAACATCTTTTGCATCAAAATCAATAAAATTAACAATTGGACCTAAAGCTAGTTCTGTGGTATTTTCCAGGAATCCCCTGGAGCATAATGTAAGGGTCCAATAAGTGTTACTTGGTTTGGGAACTCTATAAAGAGATAGTGATAAGCCTGACCAACATCTAATATGTGAGGAGTTACACTCTTTTAAACATATCTTTAAAGAGACATTTCATGTATAGAATCTTATTCCTAGTTTAGTAAAAAAGGCTACATTCGATATTTATTATTAGGTACAAAATTATTCACATAAAATTATTTTGTCAGTGTCCTACAATGTTCATCTATAAAGAGAAACACATTTCAAATCTAGATGTTACTTTATCAGCCTTTTCTCCCACACTACCAATTTTGAACGTTTTCTTTTATACTGAATTGACTTAATGCAATAAAAATTATCCTAAGGAATTGTGTTAATGAAATTTTTACCGAACCACTAGATTAAAGGATGCTAAGCTACTTCACTATATAACCATCCAATACAATCTTTTAAAGAGTCAACACTGAACTGTACATTTATAAGTGGTTAATATGGTAAATTTTGTGTTAGTATTTTACTATAATAAAAAACAACGGAGAGGAAAAAGTGTGAAACTCTTGATTTGCTTAAAGCTACTTATTTGTTTATACAGCTTAAAGTATAGTAATACCTTGGATAGCTTTTGAATTCTTCCATTTTTGAACTCTTATCTGTAAATTGGGAAAGACAAATATTTCTTTGTTTGAGAATTCTGAGTTACTTGATTACTCGTAAGTAAACAGTGTTCCCTTCTGACACTCTTCTCTCTTCAATGCCATCAATATCACTATTTGGAAAAATATGTATCTGAGATTCCTTGGGGGCCAAGTATCCTTTTCTTAATTCTCAACAGTTAAAAGCTAAATATTTGACTTCTTATATGTGCAAGCAAATATAAGGAAGATGGATAAAGATATATGAGGAAATAGACATTAGATCAGTTACAAAAAATTAAATTTGAAGTTTATAAATAGAACTTATTAACCAACAAAAAATTGCTAACATATTTAATATTCTACATATTGGGTTGGTCTATAATTCAGCTTTATTGAAAGACTGTTGAAAATAAACCAATGAATGCTTTAAAGTGACCTTTGTGAAATTTGGAGACATAGACACATAGTTCAGCAGTAGCCTCACAGACGAAATCTTCTGAAATGGCCACCTAATGTTAGCCTTAGTGTCAGCTTCCTGGGGACCTCCAGCAAGGATGTCTTCGCTATCTATATGTCTTGCAGAACATACTTTTCTATAAAGTAAAGCCTCATTAATTCCATTTATAAATTCAAATAACAAGCATTTATGCATTGTACACAAATCTTGCACATGTAAAGTTAAAAAATTGTTATCTTCCACATACTCTTTGAATTTTATAAACCAATTAAGGGCATGACTCTAAAATTAATAGATGTTTGTAATCTAAGGCTTGAACAATTGAGAATCATATCCATCTGGCTTTCACTTTTCTGTCAGAGTAGCAATTCCTATATGTCAAAGGACTTTTAGACTTAGAATTACTTATAAGATTTAGGATGCAGTGGCTTTCATTAAATTCACCTTGTTGAGTTCTAGCTCGTTGTATTCCCAGTTTCAGGCCTTCCTTGTTCAGATTCTGAGTCTTGCTTCTTTTTCTATTTGGTCCTCAGGGAAGAAATTTCCTGCCTTCCTACACCCTTTCATTTGGCTTCTGATGCTCAGTCTTTTGCTTTCCCATCCCTTTCTCCATCCTTTCTACTTTCTTCTTCCTATATTTACCTTTGTGCATGGTTTGAGCTGAAGGGTGGCCACATAGCCAGAGTCATAGGTAATCTTTTCTGCTTGTAGTCCCATTCTCTTAGAATGAGTTAGTAATTTTTCTAGTCCCCTAAGCTGTACACAGTTGGTACCATCCTCATTCCCCTCTCCCTCAAGCCCTTGCTTTAGGGTGCTATGAACCTTAATTTTGTCCTTACTGTCTCTTAGAATCACTGGTATCTATTTTATAATTAGTTTGTATATTATTTGAAATGAGAAGACTGTTGATTTAAAAATATATAATCTAGGTTATATTTTTACAGCTTCTGTGATTTCTAGCCCCTAATGTTTCTATTAGGTTTTACTGGGCCTATTTCCAGAGAAAGGTTACAGGATGGATTATATTCAGTGCTGAGTTAGTGGACTTGGGCCTTTCTGTGTCCTTGAGTGAGTGTACTCTCTAGGGCAAAGGCATTCACATTGCACAAGTCTGTTCATGTCTTAGGATGATCTCACAGTGTCATTTAGGGACAGGAGCATTGAATGAATCAGAGAAAAGGGGGACTAAGTATTGTAGACACAGGTAATTGCTTCTCCAGTTAGCAAAGGTGAAACTTTCCCCTCTTATAAATGGACTTGGTAATATAGTTTTCTTTGTATTCTGAATTCATAGTTCTTCAAAGATGAGAAAAAAAATAATCAAAGACTTAGACTTAGAGCAATGTTTTTTCAAACTCCGTTGTGAAGGTGAAGTTAATGTTCTTTTGTAAAATACAATAAAATCTAGAAAATTAAAAGGAAGACAGTTCCACAAACTATATCCTGCTTTTTTATTATTAAATTCAGCAGATATGAAATTAGGTTGTCAAATGTGTTACAGGTTTCTAAACGCTTATTTACTAATGTCTTGTCACAGGCCAGGAACAGCTTGCAGACCAGCACCCCTCAGGGGGCCACACTTTCATGGCCCTAGTTTAAAGCACTTCTACACATACCAGCAAGGAATTGCTATTTTCATTCATTTTTTTTTAAGATTTATTTTTATTTATACATACAAGAACCAGAGTGTAGGACAGAGGTACAGGGGTGAGAGGGTTCACTGGAGATAGAATGGGGAACAGAGCAGGCAGATTTACTGAAGTACACGGCTAAGGGGAGCAGCGAGCTAGGCAAGAGAGGTTTTCTACAACATATGTGGGTTGGGTCCCTGGCCTGGGATCGAACTCAGGCCACAGAGGTGATAGCACTGAGACTTAACGCCTACACCACCAGGGAGGCCCCAAATTGCTATTTTCAGGCAACAATTCAATAAATGTTTTAGAGTGATTACTTCAATTTAGAAAACCTTGAAGGTAGAAAGGGGGAAAAATGAAATTTCTACTAATGACCTGAAAATAGTTAGAGATAAACTTTTACCAAAGATTCCTAGTAGAATGTAAACATAAAGTTAATGCTTACCATGTCATAAAATGAACATGGATATCTTTCCTACAGCTAACAAACAGAGCATTTGAAAAATGGGTGAATTTAAATCAGAAAGGTTTGATGTTCCTTTCACAAAGTAGGTTCTTTATGGAACAAAAGGCTTCATCCCACCTCTGGGTCTTTGAATATAAGTGAACATCTTCAGCAACACTGAGTCAGAATCCTTGATAGGCTATTGAAACTGAATTGTGTGTTGCAGCTTTATTTTTTGTCTGCATACTGCTATTGCTTTCAAGCATGTCTAATTTTTGAAATGCAATTTCATTCACATTCATGGATACTAGAGTTCTACAGGGACTTTGAGTTTTCCTCTCTACTAAGAAAGTATTGCCTGATACAGGCTGTCAACTGGGATTAGAATTCAATGTGTCAGCTAACTCAGAAATCCCAGCAGAGAATTTGGCACTCCTGGTCAACAAATACTCTAGGGAATGTGGTCTTCAGAAATCAGTGATATCCGTCTAGCCCAAGTTTGGGTTTGATGGTGGGTGTTTTTATTTCCTATTACAAATAGAAAATTTTATAAGTATAATTGGAAAAACATTTATTTCAAAAATAGTATTAGTTCTATTAAATGATTTTGCATTCCACAGGATTAATTTCACAATATTTGAGTTGGGAAAACTCAAATCATTATAAAGGAATGTAGTATCTTAAAATTTTTAGAATGAAATGAAATATGTACCCATTTAAAGTTTTTTATAACTCAAATTTAAAATGTTAAGAAAACAAACTCTCTTGGCCCAATGTCTTTTGTACCATAAATTTTCAGGTAAGTAGCAGGTAAAAGGTAAGTGATGCCATTGGCTGTCCTCTCTATTTAAGAAAGTAGTGATAGTTTATCTTCATGGTACACATCAAAAGTTGCAACGTTGAAATAATTCATTATAAAAAAATTATGGAAGTAGGCAATATAGTTTCAATGGTTTATGCTTTTATACTTCTATGTTGTGTTCCTATCTTACAGACTTTTATAGTATTGAATAAAGGGAAGGCCATCTTCCGGTTCAGTGCCACCTCTGCCCTGTACATTTTAACTCCCTTCAATCCTCTTAGGAAAATAGCTATTAAGATTTTGGTACATTCATATCCTTTTCAAGTGATCAATATTAACTCATTGTACATAATCTGTAAGTGCTTTGTAACTAAATATAAAATTAAGTTGGGAAATGTCCGTATTCTGTAGCTTTTATCATTCTCATTTTTACTTTCTTTTGTCATATAATCTCATTCTTAAGGTATATTCGTCACATAGATATTGCTAAAACTTGTAAAGTCTTAAATATTACATATATTTTATGTAGCCTTCAAATATATATCATATAATATATTTATACACACACACACACACACACACACACACACACACACACACACACACCCCGAAGTCTTTAAATAAGTCTTTCTAAAAACAGTTGTTACTTAAGGAGTCCTACAAAGCTAATATAAGATAGCCATATTTATCTTCACCATCTTTGTACAAAGTTTGTCATTTTCTATAATTTGGAGTGATGAATGATACAAAGTTTGTCATTTTCTATAATTTGGAGTGATGAATGATATAAAAACAAAGAAATCTACTTCCAGGCCAAGTTTAGACATATCTATAATATAAAACATTTTAATATGTCTTGGAAAAAACCTTTAAGTTTATTATCCATAGGAGAATGTCAGGAGGCTTAACTAATTCTTGAACTTTCCTAATGAAATTTTGAAGGAAGTCCTGGGATATTGGCTGAAATTTCTCATTGAATTATGACTGCCGTGCAAACCTGATTGCTTAATAAAGACTTAAAGTTAATGAAAGAAGATGAGATTTTATTTCTAGATTGTCTTTAGGGATTTGGTTTTGTGATTTCCATTGATGTTAAAAAAGAGCTCTACAACTGAATTCATCTGTTCATTTTCATTGATGAAAAACTTCATTCTAATTATGTCTCATTTGATGGCTTTGGCAATAGCAAATACATAAATGCTGCTGTAATTATCATAAGCTCATGCTCTCTGATGTTTTTAAGGGTTCTAAAATGTAGAAGGTCATTCTACTATTTAGATGGTAGCAAGAAATTCCTTAATGACATAGATATGCTATTATTAAAATTAAATTATTTGAAAGATAAAAATCATGTTCAGGATTTTTACATTTATAGGACGTTTCCTTAACCTAGTTTGTGTTCCTAGTGCCATCATGTGGTCACTTGATGAAAACTTTCTTTTCCACTTATGGAAAATTTTTGTTTTGGCAGTAAACTGTAGTGAAAAGAATATTGGATGTGTTCTAATCGTTGGCCAAGTTATCTAATTTCTCCAGACCTCAGATCTTATTTCTATTATTTCTAAAATATAATGACTAAACTAGTTGCTTTTCAAGGACTTTTTCAGCTCCATTATTCCATAATGTCTTATTCATTTGTATTAGTTAATACTTAGACCACATTTACTAATAATACATATGCCTGTTCCAAGCACTTCACATGTTAGTTCATTTGCTCTGCACCTCAAACAGTTCTTAGTTCACTGGCTCCATTATGTAAAGTAAATAGAAACACAAGGAGGTCTAGTGGCACAGAGGGTCTGAGACTTGCCTAAGGTATCTTTTATGTTGAATTTTAATTATATTTGGATCAAGTTAATTCCTGGCTTTCAAAAATATTCACTTTCAATATTATTCAGTGCTTCTGTATTTGTATAAACTCATTTCAAAATGAGTAACTCCACACTTAGCACCATGCTGTACTTTAACTACACTAGGTATTTGTTTAATGTATTGAACTATATAACATCACATGTAGTTAAGAAATAACAGTAACTCAGATATGTTCCTTCCTCAACAAGTTACTATTTTAATTACCTGCATTAGTTAAAGTAATTGTTTTCTGCTTCAAGACTATACAGCTCTAGGTTGCCTACAAGTTTTCCCACTGAACTTCCCTGTGAGGCAAACATACTGGGTCAATAATAGTAGCAAAGGCAACAATTTATATTTATTCAATTTATATTTATTCAATATATATTTTTTCATTTAATCGATACTGAAACTGTGAGATGATATTATTACCCATTTTTATAGATGAAGAAATTGAAATATAAAAATTAGATGACTTGTCCACAATGTATATGTCACTGAGTCCTGGCTAAACTGCAATTTTAGTGTTTTGCTGTTAGTTTACATAATTTAATTCATGAATTTAGATTTTTGTGTATGTTCCTTAACAACAACCTACATTATTCAGCATGTTGATTATGTGCACTATTTTGACGAACTGTGTGTTTATGACAATGAGTAACCCTCCTGATTGGACAAAAAATGTAGAGTAAGTTCAACTTGTTATTTAAAACACCTACTATGTGAGTATATGTGTGTGTATAGATACAGATATATAAACTTATATATCTATATCAATATATATGTATTAAGGACTTTGAAATCATGACTAATGCGCTTTCTAAATAGAGCTAAAGAGCATTTTTATTACAGCCATTACTAAATGTAATTACACAGCAGAAAGAAAATACTGGCCCTCAGATTGCTGATAACGAATTTAATATCTCTTCTTTAGTAGTTATCAGAAGTCCATCATTCTTGAACCCCCATTTTCCTATAGGATCTATAGTGGCCAAAGCAAATGTGATAAAAGCAATTGCAGAAAGGAGCCAAAATGGGAGACCAGTTAAATTCCAGATGAATTCAATGAGTTAGGGATCTTCAGGGTAGGTTCCATATGCCATAAAGACATATTGAGCCCCACAAAATTGTCACTTCCATTAGGCACCTCCACTTCATGTCTGGTCTCCATTAGTTTCAAGAATGGCCACCAAAAAAATGAAAATAATTCCTCAAAGTTGAACATGAAAATTCAGTAGACTGAGGGTGAAATTAACTGAAGTGAAAGTTAGAGAAACTTTTTTAGAAGCAGGAAGCTTTGATCTGCTGTATTCTGTGGCACCTTTTAGGGTGATGTTTCTAGCCCTAATGGTGGCTGCTACCCCTGCTGGCTAATGCTGACCCTTCAAACAACCACAGTGGCATTCACAAGAGCCTATTCCCTTCCTAGACACTACCAGGTTGGAGTCAGTCAACAGAGGGAGGAAGATTCTAAAGGAAATTGTAAAATTTACATACAATGACTTCCCAAGAGTTGAAGTTAACTTGTGAGGCCCCAACATGTCCTTAGGCAACCCTATTTCTGAGCAGAAGACTAAAACTTTGGAAGTGTCTAAATATCTACTTAGCAACATCCAGATTTCTAACAATTTAATCTAAGTAGGAGATTTAAGCTTTGGAAACATATAAATACCTCAAGTAGCATAATATCTTTTTCTAAAGAAAAGTCTCACCTCTTGTCACCCTTGAATTATTCACTTTGATGTTAATAAAATTCTTTTTCCAAGCCAGTCAACCTCTCTTATCTTGCTGAAAGGGAAAGCGTAAGACTTGCTAATTTATCAGTGTTGTATCATTCTTATGACATGGCTGAAATTGAGTTTATTTTTGCTTGTTGTATTTTCCAAAGGAAAATCATTTTATGTTTTTGCAATATTATTGAATATTATGGCTACAACATCATTATATGTACTGAATAATTTTCAGAAAGTTCTATATATGTCAATACCACGCCATTTCAGACAGTAAATAGTGAACATTATACAGCATGTATTTCTCATTCTGTTCTTAAGACACTTTAAAATCAACTCTAAGTGTATTGGGGAGTTGGATTTAAATTTAGGACTATGTTTTATTTCAATGAAAATAACGTCAGCATGCTTAGATTATTTCTTAGTATTCACCTGTTTCACTGACAGTGATAAAATGATCTGCCACGAAAGAAAATTGCTATTTTATTAATTAGTTTTGGATACTTATCTCCAGGTACACCTTCACAGGAATATACACTTTTGAATCACTCATAAAAATTATTGCACGGGGATTCTGTTTAGAAGATTTTACTTTCCTGAGGGACCCATGGAACTGGCTTGACTTTACTGTAATCACATTTGCGTAAGTGCCTCTTTTTTATTTTAAAAGAGTTTGCTTTATAGGAGTGCTTATGCTTTAAAGAATATGTTTGCTTTAGCTGTAGAATATTTTGTTGTGATTTATACATGTAAGTTCTGTATTTTAACACAACAGAGGTCAAAGTGGTGTTTTACCTTGGGATAAAATCACTGCAGTAGCTGAAATTAAAATTCTCATATATAACAAACATTTGTTAGCAACTTTTATCATGTCACTTTTCAAAACACATACATACATTAATATGAAAGCACCAGTGTATTCATAATATATCTATGAATATGGCTTTTCAAAATTGCAGTCACAGTCAATTCTCTAGCCGCATACATATTCTTTCTTTTTTTTTTTTAATAAAATTTTTATTGTAGTACCATGAGTTTACATCCTTGTTAGTATATTGGGAGTGTAGGCTCTCTCCTTTCAGTTACCATTGTGGACCACCACCAAAGCACCCATAGTCCTCCATCATAATCCATTGTACCCTCTCCACACTATTCTTGCCACTCCCCTGCCCCTCTGGATATTTCAGTTCTATGATCAGCTTTCAAAGGTTGGTTTTAAAGTTTTGTCTTTGCCTGATCCTTTGTTTGGGTGCCGTATTTTCCACATATCAGTGACATCATTTGGTATGTCTTTCTTCGTCTGGCTAATTTCATTTAGCATAAGCCCTTCCAGTTCCATCCACGTTAATGCAAATGACATGAGTTTATCTTTTTTGATTGCTGAGTAGTACCCCATATGTAGTACCCCATATGTTTTCATTGATCTTACCCCATATACACTCTCCCTGGCTTCTTTGATAGACTTGTAGAAAATGAGTATCTTCCAACATCAAAGCATTCTGACAAATAAAGCTAATAGGTAAAAAAATACATAACATATATTTGCGTATTCATATTAAATTATTATTTCATTAACAAATTTATTTTTAAGACATAAACAGGCACACTTTCTCTGCTTCTTCCTGTTTCTCTCCAAACACTTCTTTCCCTTTTGTGACTTTGTTTCTTTCCTTACTCTCAACATAAACCTTCGTTTCCTTCTCTCCCTTCCAGATACACTCAGTTACAGCCACAATTTCTGCATGTCTGTCCTTTTTTTTTTTTTCTGTGCCAAAGTTCACCAGGAAGAGGAAACCAGAAAAGAAGTGGAAGGCTATTCAGGTGTGAGTGAAATTAGGGTGTGGAGGAAGGTGGACCAAAAACCACTTGCCCTCATCAGTCCTTCCCAAACTGACTTTCATGGCCTCATATAGGTGTGTGAGGAGGGTAGGGGGAGTAGAAGTGGCACTGATATTCTTAGGGCTCCAAATGCTGCCTTTCTCATCTTTATTCCTATAGTCAGAGTGAACCAATTCTTCATCACTTTCCCTGACCAGAGCTCAAAAGAAGACATATTGGGACACTGTTTCATGAGAATAAACAGCAGTCATCACATTAGACCCCATAAAGTAGTGTTCTTAATTTACCTAACTTTCATGTAAGAATTACACTTTTCAGTTACAGATAGGCAATAAGGCAACCTGCCTTTTCATGCCTGTATTTCTCTTGGATGATTTCATATGTTGTTTTCTATCTAAAACCCTGAAACTTTAGCCAAGATTTATGATGTGATTACTCTTAGGTTGCACATGTTGTTGATAATAAGGTGTTCCAAAATGGCAGTAGGATTATATATTTTAGGAAGTTTACATCTACTGAATGGCCTAAATTATGAGTAAAAAAAATCATAGCAATAGACTTCAATTTCTAAATTGTTACTTACAATACTATCATTTAAAATTACCAAGAAGGTCTTCATATAAGACCCGAGCAAATAATATTAATCCTGCTTAAATCTTGAATAACTCTGATTTAATTCTACAGGTATGTAACAGAATTTGTAAGCCTAGGCAATTTTTCAGCTCTTCGCACTTTCAGAGTCTTGAGAGCTTTGAAACTATTTCTGTAATTCCAGGTAAGATGTGATTAGTGTAAAGTATAAGGCTCCTTGTACCTACAGCTCTTTCTTTGTATCCTGTTATTGTGTTTGTGTGTGAACTCCCTATTACAGATATGTGACAGAGTTTGTGGACCTGGGAAATGTCTCAGCATTGAGAACATTCAGAGTTCTCCGAGCATTGAAAACAATTTCAGTCATTCCAGGTGAGAGCAAAGTTAAACACCAAGGCTTATCCATCATGTTTGTTGAGGAACAATCTCTGCTTGACTTTTAGCATTACAGAAAATTGGCAATCATAAAAAACAATCATAAAAAAACAATCAAAAAAATAATGAGAAAAATCAGGTGTTTCATAGATTATGATTCTTACCATTTGGAAATAAGGTTTTATGTTTTGACAGTTTTCTTTAGTCTTTAAATTTAACAGTTTTTTGCACAAGACATTGTGAAGTATGGTCTGTGTGATTTGCACTTAGAGATGCCATGTTTTCCTTTCTCCACGGCAACTGAACCAAAGATTTGTTCCCCATGGAATCTATCAATCTTCAGTTTCTTTTTCATCATCGGCGTTGATGACTAGGTATCAATGTCAATTCTAATATGCTTAACAAACAGGAGAATAAGAATGAATAGCATGTGTCTGTATGGAGAATTTATTACCTTAAAGTACAGTTATAATCCAACCACTTCCAGTTTTACAGCAAAACCTTTCCTACTTATAAATAGGAATATAAAGATGTTTATTTAAGTTATTTGCTAAAAGCAGATAACTAAGCCCAATGAAAGTAAGGGCAGGTTTTATTAACAAAAGGACATAGAAAACCTTTTTCTTCATGACACTATGAGGGGCTTATTATTTTCTCTCAACACAACAGGATATGGATCTTCATTGTCTGGTCATTAGATCTCTGGAGTTCAACAGTCTCTTCAGCCTTCCATAAAGTGTTGTTCTTTCATTAGCATTGCAATCATGCATAGAATCTATGTTTAGAAAAAAAAGTGTGCAGCTTTTGTTATTTTAGATGTTCTGTTCTACATTTTCATAGTAATGGCTGTCTCTCTTTCAGGCCTGAAGACCATCGTGGGGGCCCTGATCCAGTCTGTGAAGAAGCTCTCTGACGTCATGATCTTGACCGTGTTCTGCCTGAGCGTGTTTGCGCTGATTGGGCTGCAGCTCTTCATGGGCAACCTGCGGAATAAGTGCGTACAGTGGCCTCCTTCCAATGCGTCCCTGGAGGAACACAGTATAGAGAAGAACATAACCGTGGATTACAATGGCACACTTGTAAACGAAACTCTCATTGAGTTTGACTGGAAATCGTATGTTCAAGATTCAAGTAAGCATTACCGTTATGTAGCTGTATCTTTTTATTGTTAATTTGCCCTCCATCTATCATGGAAATTTGTTTTTAAACGATTGCGTAGCAGGCTATGATCTCTAAATCACTTCATCAGTGGTTTGCATCGACATTTCATTATTTTTTTGGCACCCATTCTAATTTGGAATCCTAAATGTTATATTCTGTTTTATGACCATATGGGAGACTGAAGAACTTGGTTAAAATAAATTTTCCTAGGGTCTTAGGTGGCTATATATTGTCATGATGACTGAGACAAATGACCTAAAATATGTGAAGGCTTTTTTAAACTAAAAAGCTATGCAAGTGCAACCCATTAAACATTAACTGCAGAGTGCTGTTTATGTACCAGAAACTACAGGATGCTGGGGAAATAATGGTGATGACACAAGCCTTCAGGGTGATTGTAAACTAGTAGATTATTTTTATGTTCATTTTATGGAAATCAAGTAAGATCCAAAGATAAACATTATTCTTATATTTGAAAAGTAGTATTATATCAAAGAGAAAGAAATTAGAATCAATTGAGCTTTAAGAGAGAATAGTAAAAAATATCAGATAAATCATACAAATTAGGAGAGTCACTTTTCTTTATTTCAAGAGTTTATACAAAAAATTGAATGTTTAGTCTACTCAAAAATAACTGACCTAAAATCTTTTCTCTTTTTAAAGTGACGATAAAATGGTGGTGGGAAACTTATGAGGGATACATACTAATGTAAAGGATATAAATTAAATAAAATTAAATTTTAAAAAAGTGACAATAAAAATACATGAAGTCTTCACTCTCTTTAATTTTAGTATCTGCCAGGAGCAGTATTTCAAAAGCAGAGACATTTAGAACATGATTCATGGGGTAAAGAAAT
Source organism: Scalopus aquaticus (assembly GCA_004024925.1). NCBI lineage: Eukaryota > Metazoa > Chordata > Mammalia > Eulipotyphla > Talpidae > Scalopus > Scalopus aquaticus. The sequence continues at coordinate 17,846 of PVIJ01015239.1, forward strand.
GTCCTTTACAGAAAAATATTAGATATACAAAGCCTGGACCTTAAATATACTTAAGTATAGTTATATCTTTATTGTTTTAAGGTGATGAGTAATACTTATGAAAAAAATGAAGAACGAAAACCTCAGTGACTGGTTGTGTGGAACAAATAGTATTAGTCATAAAAGGTTACTGGTGACTTGGTAATCCTTAAAGTAATGAAAGCATAATTTAAAAACTCATCAGTTGGGCCTCCCTGGTGGTGCAGCGGTTAAATGCTGTGCTGTGGAGTTGTCGGCAGCGGTGACGGGAGTTCGACACCCGGCCAGGGAGATTCCCATATGGCACGGCAGACCTCTCCTGCCTCCCCCGCTGCTCCTCTCAGCAGTGTATTTCCGTCCAGCTCCCTGTGCTGCTCTCCACTCTGTCTCTGGTGAACCCTCTCGCCTCCCCATGCCTCTGGACTGTACCCCAGCTTGTATGCTTAAATAAGTAAATCTTAAAAAAAAGAACAAAAAAAAACCCTCATCAGTGTCTTTTTATAGTTGTAGACCTGGAAAATACCTTGGGTTGATACAGATTAACTCTTCTAGGATATTAATGGCATTCCAACAAATAATTTGTAATGATAAGTATTTATATTTAGAAAAATGCCTTCAGAAAAATGTCAGACAATAAATAAACTTCACATGTTGTCAGTATATCCAGTGCTGTCACCAATTCCTTGAAATCTCTTTATTTAAAAAAAAAAATCCAAGATTAAGGGACAATAAGGATGAGAATGTCAAGGCTTATTCTCACCAATGAAAATTTGTTAAACTAATTATTTTCAGTTTTTTTAAAAGTTAAAAAAAAAACGAGTCATTTTCAGCCTTAAAAACCTTTCTTATCATTTGCTCTAAAATATTCCATTTTGTTGATGTTGAAAAAGATTACTTTAAACCAAATATAAACAAATTGGTTTCCCATTGAAAGTAACATAAAATTAAATTTATTAAAATTAAAAATAAGCATGATGAAAATAAACAAATTCATCTTAAAAAATAAATTAATTAAATAAAATTGCAAATTTGGTTAAAAACACAAACAAAAAATAGGCATGATGACTAATGATTATATTTTCTTCAGAATAAGGTTATATAGATCATTAAACTCAGTGGACAAAACTTCATTTACAAATACCTGATATCAAAAATTCATTTAGAAGTCATCGATACTTTCACTTTGTCTAATTTTACTTTAAAGTTAAGAAATCGTGTGTTGATTTTCCTTTCTATGTTCAAAGAATTACATATAGTAGAAATTAAAATGATATTTATCATTATGTGATATTGTATCCCTTACAGAATTATATATAGGACAAATTTTTCTGAAATTTTAGCACCTAGAAAATATTTCTATGAAATTCAACAGTTATTTCCTTACATTTCTTTTTGTATCATCTATTTACCTTTTCATTTGGTACACTTTATTGAAAGGCTATTAGGTGCCACATATATGTAAATGTGGAAATAAATAGTAATTAGACTTTCAAGGAGAGACAATACTTTTAAATAAAAAGTTACCATATAGGATGAGTGAAATAATAATGGAAATGTATACTTTACTGGTTGTTTTGCCAGTCCTTACTGGGAAGGAATTAGTGAATATCAAGGAATAATTCATGGAAGTAGTGAATTATTGATACTGAAAGAGTGGATATTGAAAGAATCTAAGAGTTTGCCAGAAACAGAAAACTTTGCAATGATGTAATGTACGCCTATAGCAATTATTTTAGCTTTAGTATTTAAGATTATTTTTTTATTTTATTTATTTATTTTTTAAATATATATTTTTATTGTTATTTATGTCTTTTACATTTTGCATTCCCCTTGGCTAGCCCACCACCAATTCACCCGTGATCCATCTCCATGGTCCCTTGTGTTCTTTTCTTTTTATTTAAATGTTTTAGCAGTTGGCAGATCTCTGCATTGGTTACTATAAGCTGCCTATGATATATCCTGGAAGTTGGTAGAATGTAAGCTATAGTTAACGACTAAACATTTATAAGTAGTGTTTAAAAATACAGGAGAGAAAATTAGAAGCAATATAATCCCTGAATTTTGAAATATGTGTATTTTGAGAAAACAAAAAGTCTTTGTCATCCTTAACTATTTTTTCAGAATGAAATTTTATTTTTCATCATGGTGATGGAAAACTGATGATACCCTTTTTAAAATATTATGTTAGTACCTGTGATTATCAATAATTTATACTTACAATGAATAAATGCTTTGTGCTATTAAGTATCTAATCCCCTTAATATAATATCTCATAATTGGAGAGGAAGGGGCAAATTTGTGTCTTTGAATGAATTATATATTGAAAATTACTCAATGAGGGCCCCCCTGGTGGCCTAGGAGTTAACTCTCAGTGCTACCACCATAACAGCCCACCACCACGGCCTGAGTTCAATCCCGGGCCAGGGAACCAACCCACACATGGCACAGAAGATGCCCACTGCTCCCCTTAGCACTGTATTTCAGTAGATCCACCCGTTCTGTTCCCCACTCTGTCTCTGGTGATTCCTCTTACTGCTCATAACCCTTCCCCAGCTCACCTCTGGCCTAAAAAATTAAAATTACTCAATGAAATCTAAACGTAGAGCCTCATCTTTTCATTTTGCAATGAAGTACAAATGAGTGTCATATGACTTTCTCTTTTCTAAACAGGATATCATTATTTCCTGGAGGGTTTTTTAGATGCACTACTTTGTGGAAACAGCTCTGATGCAGGGTAAGTGAATAATTTGTGTGTGTTTGCACATAAACACACACACATGTATTTTTCTTCCTTTTAGAAGGCAACTAACTTTATTAGTATTAATTTAGTATGATTAAGCAGTATTAGTTTAATTATGCTATTTTCCTCAGACAAGTTATGTGGGATTTGAGTAGAGGAAAAATTAAATAGAAATATATTAAAATGCCGGGCCTCCCTGGTGGCGCAGCAGGTAAGTTCTGCACTGTGGAGCTGTGGGCAGCAGTGACGCGAGTTCGACACCGGGCCAGAGAGATTCCCACATGGCGCAGCAGACCTCTCCTGCCTCACCCTCTGCTCCCCTCAGCAGAGTGTTTCCGTCGATCTGCCTGTTCTGCTCCCTGCTCTGTCTCTGGTGAACCTTCTCACCACCCCACGCCTCTGGCCTGTACCCCAGCTTGTATGCATAAATAAATAAATCTTTTTTAAAAAAGAAATATATTAAAATGCCAATTACTAACAGAAATAGTTTTGTAAATGTTATTAGAAGTGCTGTGATATATTTTAATGATGACATCAGGTGGCTATTAAAATTATATTAAGTCAAAATTTGGGAAATGTTTTTGTTATTTATTATACTTGTATTTTCTGAGGTAGCAAATCTACCTGATTAGACATTTTATAACATATTTCAAGAATAAAAGAACAACACAGTGTCTTGTAATTCTTTATTTTGTCCCTTTACAGCCAATGCCCAGAAGGATATATGTGTGTGAAGGCTGGTAGAAATCCCAATTATGGCTATACGAGTTTTGATACCTTCAGTTGGGCATTTTTGTCCCTATTTCGACTGATGACTCAGGACTTCTGGGAAAATCTTTATCAACTGGTGAGACTCTGAAGAGACATATACTATATTTAAAAAGAAATATACAACAAAGTGGACTTAGTTATGAAATCCCAAACATAGTATAATATAGTGGAAAAAGTAGAATTTGAAATCAGGAGATTTGAATTCCTCTAATCTATGGATTTTAGTAACTGTTAGGCATGGTGATGCCGATGGCAATTCTGAACAATTTCACTTGTGTAAAAAACTATTTCTTACCCTTCTTAAACACAGGTCTCCCAAACAGAAAGCACATCCTCCTTTCAGCCCCATCCACCCCATCAAGTATTTTTCCCTCAGGCGGTAGGTGATGAAAATAAAAAACCATTTGTAGAAAGGTGACTTTGGTCTTTTCCATGGTATTTCACTGATTCTACTTTATTCTTGGTGAATCAAAAAATCACATCCTAGGGATCAGGATGTGAATTATGAGTTAGGGGAGAAGGAAGAGGGTGAGGATAAAGAAAAAGTCAAAGAAGTAGCAGGGGCTATGATCAACATAATTATTACTTGTATCAGAGCCCAGCAAAGTACACAAGTTAATAGTTGAAGCCATCAGGAAAATAATATTGTAATGATGATCTTGATGTTTTTATTTCTAGACATTACGTGCTGCTGGCAAAACATACATGATATTTTTTGTACTGGTCATATTCTTGGGTTCATTCTATCTCATAAATTTGATCCTGGCTGTGGTGGCCATGGCCTATGAGGAGCAGAATCAGGCCACCTTGGAAGAGGCAGAACAGAAAGAGGCCGAATTTCAGCAGATGCTTGAACAGCTTAAAAAGCAACAGGAGGCAGCTCAGGTAAATTTACCAAATCAAATATGCCTTGTCTCATGATCTTATCCTTTTTATTGCTTTGATTGTTGTAAAAATACTGGAAAGAAAGTAAGAGAGAGAAAATTTTGTACTTACCTAACTGATGATATGGAATGAGCAAAGATTTCTGTATTTTGATTTGTATATTGTTTAATAATTCTAAAATATTTAAAATATTAACCACAATAGAACTCTCTCATCTTAGTCATCTTAAGATTCTTAGAAAAAAAGGGAAGATGTGACTTTTTGAGTTTTCTGAAGTGAAACTCTTTTATGGACTGAATATAGGGGTATTAAGAGAAAATATTAAGGATTGTCTTTTCTAGGCAAGCGTCTATTGGTTATTATATAAAACGATGTTCAGCTGGCTTTTAGAAGATAGTCTATTCCTTTCTTTGAGCAAAACATATGTTGACTTTTAATGTGGTTGCTTAATTACCTTTCTTACATAAATAAGGATATGATCAAATAATGTAATGAGCTCTGATAACAGTGGCATACACAATAGGCATACGAGAGTCATCAATCTTATGAAAAGCAGGTAACCTAAGGATTCCTTGTTCTTTTAATGAGTTGTTAGTACTTGTAATACAAGTTGTAAAATGCCTCTCCTATCGCTTCCATCTTTCCTCACTTTCTGTTTAACATACAAACTCGTTGTCTTTACTGAAAAAGAAAGTACTATGAAAATAATTGATTTATTTGCAAGAGTCCCTTCATTGAAGGTACTCTGAAATAATGGTAATAATCAAAAGTGCCAACTTAGTACCAGTATGAGCTGTGATCAAAAAGCATTGTTTTCATTCCATGCCCACATGGCCAGCAAGAACCAGTGGTAAGTTGAAGGTGGGGATGGTTTTTGGAGGACTGAACAACTTATCTTGCCTAGCAGAAACTAGTGATCCTCCCTAATGGCGTCTTTTAGATCTCTTACCATATTGTGGAGGGGTGAAGAAGGGATTTTATCATCTTGCATAAATTTGAATGATAAAATTTTGAGGTATTAGACAAATCAGTTTCAACAATGGGAGAGAAGATCTTTTTCTCATTCCTCCTTTCTTTGGATATGACCTCAAGTGACTCAACAATTCTTCTTCCTTGTTCCAGTTTCTTTTTCAGAAAAAACAATATAATGCTAATTAACTGCCAATTTTTAGAGTAAATCAATCCCAAAAAGTAGTGTGAATTTATATTCTTGTTGATGTCTCTTTGACCTTTTGAATATGTGGTCTATAAAATATAATACAAAATGTGAGTTAGCATATGGAAAACCAATTGAACTGTAAAGCTTTCATAGGTGGAAAGAGAAAAAAAAATTCCCTCTTACACTTGCAGAGCTTCTTCTGTGTAAGCTCAGCTTGAGTCAACTAAGTACATTTTTGAAATCCCATGCTCATACTTGAGCCAATTTTTTTTTAAATGATGAAGTCTACTCTAGTCCCATGCTCAAACTACTTCTCCTCAATGTAGCAGGCCGCAGCTGTAACTGCCTCGGAGCACTCCAGAGAACCCAGTGCAGCAGGTGGGCTCTCAGACAGCTCATCTGAAGCCTCTAAGTTGAGTTCCAAGAGCGCCAAGGAAAGAAGAAATCGGAGAAAGAAAAGAAAACAGAAAGAGCAATCTGGTGGTGAAGAAAAAGATGAGGATGAATTCCATAAATCTGAATCTGAAGACAGCATCAGGAGGAAAGGGTTTCGCTTCTCCATTGAAGGGAATAGACTGACATATGAAAAGAGGTACTCCTCCCCACACCAGGTAAGGCACTGCTGAGATATATGATGCATGGGTGAAAACTAGAAGACCAAAGAGAGGGGAGGAATTAAAATGGACATAGGACTTTTTAATGAACTGAGTTGACTGCTACCCTTTATTGCATGCAAACCCATCCTTTTTTAACATAGTCATGAAAAAAATTTTACTCCGTGTACATATAAATCCACAGCTTGATGTAGTTGAGATAACACTGGTTTAAAGCACAGGAGACCTGGTTTCTCATCCTGATACTATCTGCTGGTACTTGTCTAAAACTAATGACATTAAATCTTTCTGGTCCTCAGCCTTTTATAGGGAAAAATATGGATCTGAGGCTGGTTGATCAGTGATGCCCTTTTAATTATTTTCTGTTGTTTTGTTTTCCTAAATTCTCTATAAACCATCATGCACACTTGTGAAAATATTAGTCATGGTAGACTTTATTGAAAAGCACATCACTCTGAGTTTCAGAAGTCTTCATTTCAATAATACTGTGCCTTATAGAAGAAGCAAGAATTATAATTGACTTAATGGAACTTTAGAAAGACTAAAGCAATTTGTGAAAAGTGTTGGAATCTCTTGAAAGAGCAGTGAAAGCTACATGGTCTTATTAAGGTCACGCTGTCAGTGTTTACAGTGTCCATAGTAAGGATGTACTATTTCCTTTAGAACATGAGAATGGTAGTTTAGAGTTTTGTTTTTGCAATATTTTTGAGTTATGATTGCCCCATAATCTCAAGAGCTAGAAAATTTATAAAACTGCTTTATCTTATTCTGAATGCATGTAACTTGAGAATGTTAACCAGAGGAATGAGTCACATTGTTTTAAATAATGCCGAAATCTCCTTCAACTTAAATCTTGCAAAATAAAGGCACATTTCAAGTGGTCATATTAAAATGATTTTACTTTTTTTTTTCAAACTTTTAGTCTTTGTTGAGCATCCGTGGCTCCCTCTTTTCTCCAAGGCGAAATAGCAGAACAAGCCTTTTCAGTTTTAGAGGTCGAGCAAAGGATGTGGGATCAGAAAATGACTTTGCAGATGATGAGCACAGCACCTTTGAAGATAACGAGAGCAGGAGAGACTCCTTGTTTGTGCCCCGACGCCACGGAGAGCGACGCAACAGTAACTTAAGTCAGACCAGTAGGTCGTCCCGGATGCTGGCAGTGTTTCCAGCCAATGGGAAGATGCACAGCACTGTGGATTGCAATGGTGTGGTTTCCTTGGTTGGTGGACCTTCGGTTCCTACATCGCCTGTTGGACAGCTTCTGCCAGAGGTGATAATAGATAAGCCAGCTACTGATGACAATGTAAGGAAGTTTTAAATAGTTCAGGCATGGCTGGCCCATTACTGCTGTACCAGCCAGTGTTTCTACAGAATGGAACCCCTTGAGAATGAGTCCTGGTTGGTCAAGCTGTGAATGCACCTGCATCTTGCAATACCTTTACTAGACTGACCAACTATAACTTGAAGCCACAACACTCATGCATAACACCTGAATGCATTTACTTACTAAACTCGCTAAGGATAAATTAGACACAATGCCAAATTACTGCCTCCAGTTGGTGGATTTGCTATATACCCATGCCGAACTTAGATAGTAGGACATCCTCTAAAGCCCTGGTATAAAAGTAAATGAATAATTCCTACATTTAAGCATAAAGGGTGTATAAGAAATCTTTCCAACCTGTTCTTCAATATAGCTCTGCTTTAGTTTAGAAGATTTTTGAGAACACTGTGCCTAAATAGATAGCTCCATGTTATCTTAATATTTCTAGTACTTCATATGTGTCTTATTAAGAAAATGCTGATATAGGTCTTCTCAAACTAATCTAAGAGACACAAATAATATATTCATGCAGACAGATAAACAAATTGTCTGTGTACAAAGGTATGTTATGTGTTTGTGAATGTAAACCCAGATAAGGAATTTCTAAACACATGCTGCCTCTTAGTAGACTGTTAACTCACTTGGGAATATATCAGCATGATGAGGCATGACTAGGTCAGAAATAGATGACTTATTGCTTTGGTACCCTGGATGAAACTGTTGTCCATACAGCATGTGTGTGTGTTTTTTTTTAACATACAGTTTGTGTTGTCAATGACCATCTGTGTCTTCTGTTGAGAAAATGAGATGGCAGCTACGTGTGTTGTAATCATTTATAGTCCTTTAAAAATAAATGGTTACCTTCTCAAAATAAAATGTCTTGGTCACTTATATGAGATTTCAAGTAGTGTTATGCCATTAGTACAGAAACATGGATAACTGTTAGATTATGCTTCTTAAGAGAGTTATCAAATATATTAAAATTACATCGTGATTCTTAAATTTATGAAATCGGAGAGTTAAAAGACTCAAGTTTTTGCTGTATGACTAAATGGTTAACAGTTTGGATATTCCAGGTTAATGATACAATAAGTCAGCAATATCTGCCATCGCCAATTAAATGTGAAAGTGCATGATGCATGCGTTTTGTGGAATTCACTGTCACATCTGGTTGATTGCTAATCATTTTGCTCAAGTTAATCATTTAATACATTAGCATTTTCTTTACAGGGAACAACCACTGAAACTGAGATGAGAAAGAGGAGGTCAAGTTCTTTTCATGTTTCCATGGACTTTCTAGAAGATCCTTCCCAAAGGCAAAGAGCAATGAGTATAGCTAGCATTTTAACAAATACAGTAGAAGGTTTGTAACAAGTTCCACTTCTGTTTCTTTTCTTCATTTAACTCATATTATCTCATTTGAAACAAATGCTTCTATTTTGTGAGTTGGAAACTGCCTTCTAAAGAAAATTTAATAGGTCCTATTTAAGAGTTATTATTTGTTGTACCTACTTATATATTCAGGAAGCTTTAAAGAGTTACTTAAACACAATGATATGAGAATGCTAAAGAATGTTTTCCTCTATATGGCAACTTCTTCAAAATTCAGAATAAAGCATTTCAGTTAGGGGTTTCTAATCCCTTTAGCCGTAGTCAACATCTCTTTGTTCTACTTAGTTTAGGACTTCCAACATCATTCTAAATGCTCTGAGGATTGCAGAGTGGTAGGTCAGAGGGAGGGGGACTAGGTCATTTTCACACGCACACAAAAATTTAAAAGATGATTCTTTGACACACATCAACCCCTATCTCTACTAATTTCTTATAGCCTGAGTATAACAGTATAGCCAGATGTTAACATAGGATTATATACAGTATCTATACCACCCCAGCCCATGTTCCTATTAAGACTTCATTAATATAAGGCCTAATGTTGAGCCACATTATCAGTGCATAAGGGAGAAAACTATTCTTTATCACTTCTGCTTTGTGTGTATATCTTATATCTAAGGAAATATTTTTTGGAGTCTAAAGAGTGAATTCTGTAGTTTTTTACATCAAATACAAGAGGTTTACTCTATATCAAGTAGAAATATGTTGATTACTCAAAAAAATAGCTAGTGGATCTGAAGTAAATAAATATTATGTATGTATAAAATATATCTTTTAGTTGTTCTTACTTTTTTACCCAGAACTTGAAGAATCCAGGCAGAAATGTCCACCCTGTTGGTATAAATTTTCCAACATATTCTTAATCTGGGACTGTTCACCATATTGGTTAAAAGTGAAACATATTGTCAACCTGGTTGTCATGGACCCATTTGTTGACCTGGCCATCACCATCTGCATTGTCTTAAATACGCTCTTTATGGCCATGGAGCACTACCCCATGACGGATCATTTCAATAATGTGCTTACAGTAGGAAACCTGGTAAGCATATTGGAAGGTAAACGTGTCATCTTCAAATCTTCTGTGTGAGAAACTGTTTACATTTGATAGCTTACAGTAGTCTTTCCACCTCTTAGCTTCCTACCTCTTAGTTTCCAAATGGTGGAGATTAGGTCCAGGAAGTGCACCCTCCCTTTTGCCAAAAAATCGCCTTTAATGTCAAGGTGAAAACTGAGAAAGACAGCAATAGGCATCAACCTACACTATTACTTGAAAAGGTAATACTGATATTTATAAGTTTCCCAAGATACAGAAGCAGTTTAGGGTTTAAGGACATGCTTTTAGAGATGCTAAATTAAAGTCTCAGATCTTTTTATTCTGTTTAGTTGTCATCATTATAGGCAATAATTTAATAATAATTTAACTCAAAAATCTCTCCAACTTTTCCACTTCCAATCGAGGAAGGACATGTATTGTTTTACACATCTATTCTATAGCAAAACCATAAAATATTGAAAACCTCCAATATATTTTGTGTATTATTTGATTAGCATGACAATTTTTTGGTGAGGTTTACCATTTCTTTCTTTCTTTTTGTTCTTATAAGAGCATAAATTATTATTATGTTTTCAGTTGACTCAACCTAGGAATATTAGCTTTTATTTGCAGAAAGTGGTCTCTAAAAAAGGTATCCATTTTTGAGCCTCCCTGATGGTCTAGAGGTTAAGTCTCAGTGCCATCACCTCTGCCACCTCTGTTCAATTCCTGGCCAGGAAGCTGACCCACATATGGTGCAGCAGACCTCTACTGTCATTCCTGCTGCTCCCCTCAGCAGTGTATTTCGGTAGATCCACTTCCTCTGTTCCCCACTCTGTCTCTGGTGAATCCTTTCACTCCCTGCACCTTTGGCCTGTACTCCAGTTCTTCTATGCATAAATAAATTTTAAAAATCTCTAAAAAATGTATCTATTTTGCATGATATTTGTTTTAAGGTTCAGGGTTTTTGATAGTAAAGAACAACACACAAAAAACATTACATTGTAGTATTTATACCTTTAATATTTATACTATGGAAATAATTTTTTCATATGCATAGTAAATTGGTAATAGTTAATTACATGTTGTAATAATAAATACAAATGTATAATAATGCCATCTGACTTGAAGGAAATGGGAATAAATAAACATTGATAAATAAAACTGTTCATGGGCAAAATCTTATCAGTATAAAGTCTAGAGAAAAGGCAGTTTGATATAATGGAAAGAATACTGGTTAGCAATAGACTTATACTCAGTAGTTTTGCCATTTGCTAGTTGTATGAAGAAGGGCAAGTCATTGCACCCTGTGAAGACCTGTTTCTTCATCAGTACTGTAATAGTTAGAATACCTGCATTACACACTTAATAGATAGACGTTCTATAAAGATAAAATGAAATAATACCTATGAGAGCTTTTCATCAACTAAGTTATTATACAAATGTAAACTAGTAATAGAATCCTTTTGGGGAAAGTAGCATAAAGTTTTCTTCTGAGAACAAACATTACGTTATTCTCTTTAACCATTTTCTGATGGAATTAGATTAACTTTGTTTTGATCTTAGGTTTTCACTGGGATCTTTACAGCAGAAATGTTCCTGAAAATTATTGCCATGGATCCTTACTATTATTTCCAAGCAGGCTGGAATATCTTTGATGGTTTTATTGTGACACTGAGCCTCGTAGAACTTGGCCTCGCTGATGTGGAAGGATTATCAGTTCTCCGTTCATTCCGATTGGTAAAAAAAATAAAAAGGGAACAAAAACCTTTCCAATGATCAGAATTCTTGAATAGTATAGTCATAGATTTTCCTACACAACCATTAGCATTTTAAGTTTTTGCTTAAAATTTCCATTGTCAAAACTGTTCCTAAATGTAAAGAATTATTCCTGCTTAGACCATTCCCATTTGGAAAGACCTTTGTTCCAAAGAGCATAGTCATACAACATTTAATATATTCCCTGATTGCCATTCTGACAAATTATTGTTCTAGAGATGACTATGGTTAATATTTCTGGATTTAAGAAAATACTTTTAGTGAAAGTGTATTTTTTTTATTAGTAACTTGAACATATAAACATCACTTAGTAGTAGTGGATGATATGCAGATGCAAGACGTGCACGCAGAAATTCTTCCTAATTCTACTTCTGGAAAATAAGCTCCTTCCCAAAATCAGAGGATAGAAACCTGTAGGATTATTTAATATACCCATTGATCAACATGTATGTGCTTACACAGCAGGGAAAATATAAAGTCATAGGAAATATTCCAAGTTTTTCAATGCAGGCACATATAGCTATTTCAACACCCTGAAGGAGACTTTAATGAATAATAAGCATTTTTATCCACTTACAACAGGGTTCAATATGATCTTATTTTCAGCAGAGACCATGGTGATTCACATGTTAATGTAAGTGTCAGATCTGGTATGTCATTAGTACCGCCTTCACAAAATAAATTAAGGAGTGTTGGACCCCAGGTAATCATCAAAGATTTGCTCTTGGAGAAAACTATTTACATGCTCAAAAGAAGAACTAGATACTCTGTAGGGGGTCCAAAAGTTAGCTATGATCCTGAGAGGATTCAAAGACAACAGAGGATTCAAAAACAACAGATATTGTAAAAGATTCAATTTTAATCATTTCAAATTTAATCAATTTAATGGTTTAAAGATCATCCTAACTTACAGTCATTTTTTTTCCCAGCTCCGAGTTTTCAAGTTGGCAAAATCTTGGCCAACTTTGAACATGCTGATAAAGATCATCGGCAATTCAGTGGGAGCTCTGGGAAATCTAACCTTGGTGTTGGCCATCATCGTCTTTATTTTTGCCGTGGTCGGCATGCAGCTCTTTGGGAAAAGCTACAAAGATTGTGTCTGCAAGATCTCCAGCGACTGTACACTTCCACGCTGGCACATGAATGACTTCTTCCACTCCTTCCTGATTGTGTTCCGTGTGCTGTGTGGAGAGTGGATAGAGACCATGTGGGACTGCATGGAGGTCGCAGGTCAAGCCATGTGCCTTACTGTCTTCATGATGGTCATGGTGATTGGAAACCTTGTGGTAAGTACCCACTTACCTTGTATTTCAAAAACAGATTAGAGCATAGAGATGATTTTTATTCAAAACAGATACCATGATTATTAATTTAAAAAGGTGATTGCTTAGGTATATTTGTAGTCTCATTTTTATGACACAGTAGTATAGCAGAGAACCTATCGTTTTTATACTTATCTCCACTTGGTCAATCATTTCATCATTTATGTAAATTCCAATAGAATATCATATTGAAGATAACCCTAGAAGGATATATTAGTAACATTTTACAAATCAGAGTCAAAGGAGGGAGAAATATGAAAGAAAACTTACAGAAATTTTCTCTGAATTCGGTCTCACTGACAGCATAGGACTAAAGGTGGTGTTTTTAAGTGTTCTAGTGATTTTACCATTTCCTTGCCACTTCGCAACATATAACACTCAGTCACTCTCTGTCATATGGCAAAAATGTTAGCCAAGCTGCATTGGTTAAATTTCTAGTGGCTCAGAGTTGGAACAAAGGATGACTAATGCTATAATTGCCCAAATAGGGATCCTATTCTTCTTTCTATGAAGTTTGGAACATCACTATTATAATATAGAAATATGTAAAATATTCCAAAAGCTATTTATATGAATGTGCCAATCTCATAGGCAATTAGTTATTATTTATAGATAGTTCTAATTTTAGTCAGCAGCGGGGTATGAGAAATACAAAATAGGTTATGAAAACAAGTGTCAATGTCTGTGTTAAGCCCCTAATTCTCATCTGGATCCTAATGGTTATTTTTCAATTAATAACCAATTGAATAACTCTGTTAATAAAAGAAGCTAGATAATGCACTTAAATGCATAACTGAAATCACTAAGGATTTTTACATTTAGAACTCTAGTATAATACATATATAAACCTGTTTCCTTATAATTTTAAAAGTAGCTAATCCTTGGATCAACTCATTTATTTCTTCATTTTTTAAGTGGAAACACCTGAGACCCAGGCAGATCATGTCTTTGCCCAAGGATGTATATAATATAGTATTGAACCACACCACAAATCTAGGTCACCCAGATTCTAGTCATTATGCTGTTGTCTTTCTCATCTAGTTAGAATTTACAGTTTCCTCATAAATGATTTCAATCTGTATTTCTTTACGCTGGGGTAAAATTATAATTATGTTTGTATTTTTAAGGTCCTGAACCTATTTCTGGCCTTGCTTCTGAGCTCATTTAGTGCAGACAACCTTGCAGCCACTGATGATGATAATGAAATGAACAATCTCCAAATTGCTGTGGATAGGATGCACAAGGGCATCGCTTATGTCAAGAGAAAAATATATGAATTTATTCAACAATCTTTTGTTAGAAAACAGAAGATCTTAGATGAAATCAAACCACTTGATGATCTAAACAATAAGAAAGACAGTTGTATGTCCAATCATACAACAGAAATTGGGAAAGATCTTGACTACCTTAAAGATGTTAATGGAACCACAAGTGGAATAGGAACCGGGAGCAGTGTTGAAAAATATATTATCGATGAAAGTGATTACATGTCATTCATAAACAATCCCAGTCTTACTGTGACCGTACCAATTGCTGTTGGAGAATCTGACTTTGAAAATTTAAACACAGAGGACTTCAGTAGTGAATCAGATCTGGAAGAGAGCAAAGAGGTAAGATTTTATAGATGTGTGTAGGCGTAAATAAATAAATAAATAAATATAGCCTGTGTTATGATTGTATATGGTCCAATAAGTATAGTTTTACTTCCCATTTATTGTGTGGAAGTTTCAAAATGGTAAGATATCCATTAGGTTACACAGTTAGTACAATCTGTAACATTAGGTTATACAGTATAAATTTCATTTATTTTTAAAAATTTACTTTTTTGGAACAGCATTATGTTTACGGAGAAGTGAGAGGAAGGTACAAAGATTTCCCATATATGACCTGACCCCACTTATGCATAGCTTCCCCCATTCTGAACATCCCCTATGAGAGTGGGACATTTATGACAATTTGTGACTGTATATCAGACACCATATCATTATCACCGTAAGTCCATAGTGTTGTGTATTCTACTTTAAATACTTTTACTATCTACTTTAAATATTTAATGAATACAAATAACTACTACATACTACCTGTTGAATTAAAAAGGAGAGTATTATTTTACAGACCATCCATAACAAATACCATTTGCCCATGCTGGGAAGTACTAGATCATGGAAAATACTAATAAGCCATGATTCTCTGTGTGTGTGTGTGTGTGTGTGTGTGTGTGTGTGTGTGTGTGTGTGTGTGTGTATTTTAAAAATGGCTACACACAAACACACACACACACACACAATTGCATTTTAGAAAAATGACTTTCAACCTTTCAATACAGATTTCCATGTCGTGGCTTATTTTATTGATTCAAAATGTTATCTATCATAACCTCTGTTAGACTTGCTTTATTTGAATATGTTAATATTCCTGGTCCTGGATTTCAATAATGGCTCATCTAAAAGGGGTCATTATTGAAATTATTTTAATGCCTTGTGTTAAAATTACAAATGCTCATTTTTTTCATTGTTCATATCTAAGCACTTGTTTTTAGACATGTAAGGGCACAATTATAATGTTGGTAACAGCTTATTCTCTGGAGCTAAATACTGGGTTATATAATTCCACTTTAAATCACTTTCTGTGTGACCATACCTGACTATCCCATCATCAATTTCTGCATCCAAGAGTGGGGATAATATTACCTATTTAATACTTTTTTTGAGAGCATAATATAATAAATGTGAACTGTTTAGCACAGTTCCTGACATATAGTGACTATTCGATAAGTAACTATTTTTACTAGTCTGACTAGTAACATATTCTACTGTTTGTCTTTTTTTTGTTTTTTCTGCCTCCTGCCCTCCTTCATAACAAGTTTTCCATGTTTATTGGAGGAAAATACTACATTTTATATGTTCTGTTTAATTTTTAAACTGTTTTCATTAAATTCTTGATTTGATCAAGTCCTTTCCTGAAGAGTTCCAGTCAGAAAAAATATATATGCGAAAACCTAGAGCTATGAAGCAATAGGGTGTGTTTGGAAACAATTAGTACTTTGGTGTTGTTGGGGTACAAAATCATAGGAAATATAGCTGCAGGCATAGCAAGGAGTAGATTGTCTCCATTTCCAGGAAACCAAGGATAAACTGGTATGAAGAAAGACAGTAGAATGGAGGTCTGTATTTGTGTTGCCTTCTCCAGAAGGCACACACTAATGCATCACTGTCCCCCATTTCAGGACAAACTTTGGGGGGGCTATCTTTTTTATACTTTTCCTCTAGTGGTCCTCAAATGCATGGAAAGTATAGTGTGGGTCCTATTTCATCAGCTTTTTAAGTGCCAGTAGACCTCAACCCTTAAAGTACATTTAAATAACCTGGGAAATTTGTTTTAAAACCTCATTAAGATCCTTGTCTCAGACAGTAGTAAGAATAATGAATTGGTGAGAAATACGAGTTTCCACTGAAAATTAATAATTAAAACTGGTGGTTTGGTCCGATTTTGAAGAACTTGGAAAGCTGAACAAAACTGCTGAGTCTATGCAAAAGACTGTAAAATCATTATTTCTCCAGTTGAAAAGTAAGTTTCTAGGGAAAAAAGAAAAAGAAAGTTTCTTTAGTAATGGAATCTTCTAAATCATTAAGAAGCACTCCTAATGAGTATTTGAGGACAGGAAAAATACCAATTTTTACCCATCTTAACTCCACAACACATAGAAAATATTTATTAAATAAATAAACAAATAAGTAATGATACTTATTTGTTGATAGACCACTATTTGTTCTCTCAACTGTATGTATCAAATTAATAGTTGTCTGAGATGGCAACTACTCTCCTTCCATGAAAGTACTGCCATCTAGTCAGTGAATATCCAAACTTCCTCTCCTTTATGTTTATTTCTTTATTGGAGGCTGCCGATTATCTTTGTCCATTTCTCTGCATCCTCACTGCCTCCACCAAATATCAGAACTCATCATGTCTCTGTTTTACAGCCACAGTCTCCAAATGGGTCTCTAATGTTAATATTTCCCTCACTAGTCTAGTCTCCATACAATAAGTGGTCTCCCTAAAAGGCAAATTTGCTCAAGTTCTCTCCTCTGTCCTTCCAGTAGGTACTCACTGCTCACAGTCAATACTATTTAATATGCTTTAAACATGCTCTACAAAAAATAACCAGTGCTGACCTTTCCAGCCTCATGTAACAGTACTCTCCACTTCTCCCCATCCAGCTACACTGATCTTTGGTTTCCTAAAACTCCCTATGAATTATCAGATGCTGGTCTTTATTCCTGTCTAGAACACACTCTAGAACACACTTTTATCCTATCCTCTTCAACTAACTTACCTTCTCTATCCAACTCTTTTTTTCCCCCTGGTATTAAATATCACTTTCATCTACCCTGGTTTGTTTTTGTTTTGTTTTGTTTTGTTTGACTCTGGTAGGTGGTACTCACAGTACCCTATACTAACTCTATTCACGTTTGGCCATTGTTTGCTTATATGTATATTCCATCTGACAGTGAACCCAAGAGGGCAGGTACTAGGTCTATAATAGTCACTACTTTATTTTAGCATGTATTAAAATTGTAGAATTGTAGTGGATTAAAAGGTCAAATACCAGAAATAAACATATCATAAACTATTAAAAAACCTTTTATGAAAATTGTTCTTTTTAGCCAGCACATTTTCCTTGTGTTAGCCTATTTGATTTCTACAATCATGTGAAGTAAAAACTATTTTACAAAATAGAAGTTAGTGCTTAAGGAGGTCAAGATAATTGCCCAAAATCCATAGAAAGAGTACTGTGATTGACACACAACTTGTCCAACTCAAAAAAGAACTCAACTTTCATTATGACTCTACAGTTCTCCTTGCCTGTAGACATTTGTCAAATATTTGTTAAAAATAAGTTACTGTTTAACATTACAAATTAATGTCAAAAGAACATAAGAGAGTTTGCTCAATTCAGCAAAATGAATTAACAAATGAATTTCCTCATTCACCTTATAGTTTTGGTTTCTATCTTGGGAATTATAAATGCAGTTTTATAGATTTTTTTTTTGTTTTCTAACTTATTCATATTATAATAATTTTCTATTGACCCAAAATGTGATGAAATGTTTCTTTTGTTCCTTTACATCTAATCAATAATACAAAAACTGGCATTTGAAGAATTCTTTAAAGAAGAATTAAGGATATAATGGGACTATATTCATCTACCTTAACTCCTAATGTGGATAAGAGTGTGATTAACACTAAATTTCACAATTAATAGGAACAACTTAACATTTAGTAAATATGAATTTACTGAAGATTTTCCTTCCAACATATAGCTTGATGAAAAATATCACCTGGTCTTTGGGATGGTGTGGAAATTAGTGATTTAATATTTGACTTTTTCCGCTACTCTGTGGAAATACTAAATCTCAGTACAGTGCCTTTTCCTTTGATATTATATTGTTACTTTGTTGAGAGACTTTAAAAGAGGTCATTTTAATTTTTAATATGCTTAGTGAACACTAGAAATATTTACTAATGCACAATGTACACAATAAAATATTAATAATAATATTTTGAGGTTGTAAAATATTTTATTTATATATGATTTAAGATACATATCTTAAATATTATGTACATAAAACTTATATATAACACAACACTAAAATACCCAACTTTAAAATAGCACATGATGATGTTTAGAAAGAAATTTTTTTCAAAAATAATAAATTGAAATCCTATAGATTTTATAAATAATGTCTCTGTAACAAACCAAGTCTTAAATAAAAGCATAAACATCCTACAATCAAGTCTAAGAACTAGAAAATAACAGTGGCTTACGCTAAAGAAACATTGTAAGTATTTTATTTGCTTTGCTTTGTTTTTATTCACCCTCAAGGTCAAAATCATTTGCTATAGTAGAAAACATTTTTTAAAAGCAAGAAATGTTACATAAATCTACTGAGGAGGAAAAATGCTCTTACCATCAAGGTTTTAGTTATTAAGTGGTTATTGAATGTCCTGGTGTACAAGGCAAAGTGGATGCTTCAGATTGATGTGGTCCCTGCATTCTCTCGGCTCACTTAAGTCAGCCTGCCAAAAATACATGGACAGTACAAGTCAGTGTATAACTTAGCTATTGAAAATTGTGTGAAAATATACATATTTTCAAATGAACCAGCACATTTGGAAATTAGTAAATGAAAGGTTGATTATGACTTAAACATTAAAGTGGATTTTACAATACACCACGTAGTCTAAAACAGAATAAGAATCAATTGCTTTATTATGTGAATGGTGTATTTCAAAATGAGATTCAATTTCAATTTATGAGCAAAAAAGGAAAAATTAATTGATCTTTTTGGTTCTCAAATCAATAAGAA
>PVIJ01015240.1:7609-37358 GCA_004024925.1 Scalopus aquaticus
AGCATTTGTTGTTGCCTGTATTTTTAATGTGTGCCATCCTCACAGGTGTGAGGTGGTATCTCATAGTGGTTTTGATTTGCATTTCCTTGATTATAAGTGATGTTGAGCATTTTTTCATGTATCTGTTGGCCATTTGCTTTTCTTCTTTGGAGAAGTGCCTTTTGAGCTCTTCTGCCCATTTTTTGATTGGGTTATTCCCTTTGTTTTTGTTGAGTTGTGTGAGTTCCTTGTAAATAAATTTTCATCATAAATGGGTACTAAATCTTATCAAATGTTTTCTAAGTATCCATCGATAAGATTGTGTGGTTTTCCTTCCCTTTTTGTTAATGTGGTGTATTAACATTGATTAATCTTCTGATATTGAACCACTCCTGTGTACCTGGTATAAATGGTGTATAATATTTTTAAAGCATTGTTGCATTAAGTTTGGTAATATTTTATTGAGGATTTTTGTATTTGTGTTTCTTTTGGAGATTTGTCTGCAGTTCTCTTTCTTTGTGTTTATTTAATGGGAAGGGATTCAGTTTTTAATGACTAAGAATTGTGTTAGCTGTGGTTTTGTAATATGTGGCTTCTATTATGTTAAGATAAGTCTGTTTTATCTCAAGTTTTTTGAGATCCTTCATCATAAATGAATGTTGAACTTTTTCAAATGCTTTTTCAGCATCTATTGATATGGTAATATGGTTTTAATTTTTCTTTTTGTTGATGTGCTGAATTACATTAATAAATTTTTGGATGTAGAACCATCCTTGTGTCTCTGGGATAAATCTCATTTGGTAGTGGTGTATAATTCTTTTGATGTATTTTTGGATTCGGTTTGCTAACAGTTTTTTGAACCTCTTTTCATTATAGAGGTTGGTTTCCCTTTTTTGTTACTGTCTTTGTTTGGTTTTGATATCTTATGATATTGGCCTTGTAAAATGTATTTGGTAGTATTCCTTCTATCTTGATTTTTTGAAAGAGTTTTTGTAGGATAGGCATTAGTATTTGAACGTTGGGTAGAACTTGTTTGTGAAACCATCTGGTCCTGAGCTTTTATTTTCTGGGAGAGTTTTGATTCCTGTTTCAATTTCACTGCTTATAATTAGTTTAAGTTTTCTTTTACTTCTTTGTTCAGCTTTGGGTGATTATATGGATCACATACTTGTCCATCTCATCTAGATTGTTGAACTTGTTTGCATATAAATGTTTGTACTCATGTCTAATTATCTTCTGTATTTCTGCTGTGTTTGTTGTAATGTCCTTTATTTCATTTATGATCCTGTTATTTGAGTTTTCTCCCTTTTTTCCTTTGTGAACCTAGCTAGAGTCTTGTCTTTAATTTTCATTTTTTTTAAGGAACAACCTTTTGTTCTCATTTATCTTTTTGATTGTATTTTTAAATTCTATTTCATTTACTTCTGCCTGAATTTTTATTATTTCATTTATTCTACTGATATTTGGACTTTTTTGTTTTTCTTTTTCCAGTGCCTTGAGATGGAAGTTGTTTCTTTGGCTTGTTGCTTGTTTCTTGCTTCTTGATATGGCACTATAATACTAAATACTTCCCTATTAATTCTGCTTTTCCTGTGTCCCTTATGTTCTGGAAAGTTGTGCCCTCATTATAATTCATCTCAAGGTTGTTTTTTTTTTAATTTCTTCTTTTATTTCCTTATTAAGCCAATGGTCTGTCAGTAGACTGTTGTTAAGTTTCCATGCAATAAGATAGTTCCTTATTTTCTTTTCATAGTTGATATCTGGTTTGATGCCTTTATGGTCAGAGAAGATAATTGGTATGATTTCAATCTTAATATATGTGCAGATGTCTGTTAAACCCATGTTGTCTTGCTCTTTCTTTAGGACTATTGTGTCCTTGTTAATTTTCTATCCCATTGATCTGTCCATTTTTTCAGAGTGGGTGTTGAAGTCTCAACCACGTAGGTATTTTCTCCAATGTCTGTTTTCAGAAATGATAGTAATTGTCTGATATTTTCTTGTGCTCTTTGGGTGAGTCTTGTTCTCTCGTCACCTTTTTTTAATCTCCAAATCTGTTTTATCTGATACGAGTATGGCTGCCCCTGCCATCTTTTGGGGACCACTATCTTGTAGAATTTTTTTCTGACTCTTTACTTTCAGTCTGTGTTTATCTTTAGATCTTAGGTGTGTATCTTGGAGGCAGCAGAAGTTTAGATTCAGTTTTCTAATCCAATCCATTCCGTGACTTTTTTATCAGTGAGTTTAGTCCATTAATGTTTGGGGTGATTATTGGTATTTAGAATTCTGTTACTGCCATTTTGTTCATTGTTTTGTGGTTCCATTCAATTTCTTGTTGGATCTTAATTTTCATTTCTCTGTTGTTTTAGATTTTAAGGCTTCTTGTAATATTTCTTGGAGAAGGGGTTTAGTAGTAGCTAATTTTTGAAGATTTTGTTTTACTGAGACAGTTCTTATTTATCCGTCGTATAAGATAGAGATCTTTGCAGGATAATTTATTCTTGTCTGCCATTTTCTGTTTTTGAGTTTTTTAAAAAAATGTCACTCCATTCTCTTCTTGTCTGTAGTGTTTGTTCAGAGAAGTCTGATGGGTTTTCCTTTATAGGCTATCTGTTTCTTTCCCCTTGTCAGGTTCATTATATTTTTTTTTGTCTTGGACTCTTGGAAAATTTACCAATATGTTTCTTGTTGTAGTTTTCCTTTCATTATGATATATTGGCATCCTTCTATTTTCCTGTAAGTCTGTTTTCATTTCTTGCTTCAATTTTGGGAAGTTTTCTCCAGTTATTTCCTTGAATTGCTTTTCAGTTCCCTGTCTGTTCTCCTTCTGGGCTTCCAGTGACTCTTATATTTCCTTTTCTCATGGAGTTAGGTAATTTTCAAAGTGTTTCTTCTTTATTTGAATCTCTTTTCTTTTCTTTCTTGGTTCTTTTCATGTCTGTATCTTTAAGCGTATTGATTTGTCGTTCCACATCATCTATTCTATTTTCATAGCTTTCCGCAGATGTTTTTACCTCCTCCATTTATCATTTAATATTCTGTAGCTCTTCTATTTACTTATCTAAAGTTTCTATCTGTTTTTTTCTGTTCTTTGATTTTATTTCTTATTAGCATCCTTTTCCTTTCCTGCATCCTTTTCGTTTATTTTTGATTTGTTTATCTGAGTGTTGTTCAAGTTCTTTGGCTCTCTTAATTATAGCATTTTTGAATTCTTCATCTGATAGGGAAGAAAATTCTCTCTGTCATCGTTGTTGGGTTCTGGATTTTGATTTTCTGCTCTAGTGTATTGTTCTCCTGAGAGCTTCCTTGGCCATTTGTGTTTTACTTGATGTTGGTTACAATTGCTGGAGTGTTATTATTGTTATTAAACATTTTTATATGCTTATATCATTGTTCATTTTTGTACAGTATTTGGTTTCTCCCCACAGTGTAGTCCATGTAAATTTCCCACCACCACATCACCTGTGAAACATCATTATAGTTCCCTGTGCTCTTCCCTTTCCTGTTTCCATCTCTGTACCTCCCCCTCCCCTGCTTTATGCCTCAGATCTATAGTTTGCCTACAGATTTTGTCTTTTCTGGATCCTCTGTTCAATTTCCCTATATTCTTCTTATAAGTGACACTGTCCAAATTTTTTTCCTTCTGACTTATTTCACTGAGCATAATTCCTTCTACCCCAACCATGTTTCTGCGAGTGACATGAGTTTATTTTCTTTGATTGCTGAGTAGTATTCCATTGTGTATATAAACCACATCTTGATCTATTCATCTGGTTTTGAACATTTAGATTGTTTCCATATCTTTGCTATTGTAAATAGTGCTGCAATAAACTTAGGAATGCAGGTTCCCTTTCAGATTAATATTTTTGTGTCCTTTTGGTAGATTTCTAGGAGTGGAATTGCCTAGGCTTATGGTAGATCCATTTTCAGTAATTTGAGAACCTTCCACACAGCTTTCCACAATGGTTGGACCAGTTGCATTCCCACCAGTAGTGTAGGTGCATTCCTTTTTCTCTACATCTTTGTCAGCATTTGTTATTGTCAGGTTTTTTGATATGGACCATTCTCACCAGTGTGAGGTGGTATCTCATTGTGGTTTTCATTTGCATTTCCCTGATTTTAAGTCATGTTGAAAATTTTTTCATACACCTGTTGGCCATTTGCATTTCTTCTTTGGAAAAGTGTCTTTTTATGTCCTCTGCCCATTTTTAACTGGATTGTTTGCTCTATTTTTGTTGAGTTGTGTAAGCTCTTTGTAGTTCTTTAATATCAGTCCCATATCAGTTGTGTGGAGTGCAAATATTTTCTCCCAATCAGTAGGGTGTGTTTTCATTTTGGTTATTGCCTCTTTTTGCTGTATAAAAGCTTTTTAGTTTGATATAGTTCCAGGTGTTTTCCTTCATTCTCTTTGCTTATAGAAATTATTCCTCAAAGATGTTTCTGAGATGTATGTCATGGAGTATTTTGCCTATGTTTTATTCTATATATTTTATGTTTTTAGATCTTAAATTCAAGTCTTTTATGTTTTGAGTTGGTTTTGTATGGTGTGAGGTAATATTCTAGTTTTACTGCTTTGCATGGAGCAGTCCAATTTTCCCCAACTGCTGGGGTCTTGTAGGATGGGGTGGTGCTGAAGCCTCCCCCAGTGCTCTTCCAGGACTTATTTTGGTGGCTGAGAGGTCAAGGTTGGCACTGAGTCCAAAGGCTGAGTTTTTGTGTCCTCATTTCTCCCGGAGCAGTGCCTTAGTGCCTTCCTCTGGTGGCAAGGAGGGCAGGGGTTTTCTGAATATTACTGGGCATTGTTGAGGGTATCTCATATAGCACTGAGAGGGCCAGGATAGTGCCTGGTCTGTTGGGGGGTGTTGGGAGGTTGAGTGCAATGCACTTCCTGGGGTCCATATGGAACTTCTAGCTCCTTCAAAATTGTGGCTCAGGAGGAAAAAAAATAACAAAGGTTGCTCCTAGGGTTCTCCAATGAGCTGGTACTCTCTAGTGCTCTCTAATCAGTTGAGGAATGGTTGTGGCCCCATTGTTGTGAGATGCCAGAATGCTAAGTGGGATGCACTTCCATATTGAGTTGCAGTGTTGTGGCTCAAGAAAAAATATAAAAATATTTGTGATTAAGGGCTCTGCCCACTCCTAAGGCATTGACTGCTCATGCTGGGGTCATGGTTGTTCATCTGGGTATGTCTGAAGGTCTAAGTGCATGCTAGGGTGCTGGGATTCCTGGCCTGGGGCCTGATCTAATGAGAAGTGTTGGTTGACAGCTAGGTGGGATCCCCTTCCCGGTGTGTCTGGGTATCCATGCAATATTGATTCTTTCTTTGGTTCTTGAATTCCCTGGAAATGTCCTTGTGTTGTATAGACAGTTTGAAGAGTATGGGTTTTGCTAGGCGCTCATATCAGCTTATCACTCCTTTTTTATATTTATTTTTAGGAGAAAGTTTGATTCCAGTCTCTCTAGCCTGCTGTGTTGTGTTTATTCACTTTTTAACAAAAGCTTCTCTCTCCTATTCTTCTTGAGTTATCCATAGATTTTTATCTAATTCATTCTTCTATAAGGTTTTTATTACTTCTAATGTTTCCTGTAGAAGGCTTCCTTCCTTTTATTGAATTATTCTTATTCAGAACCTCTTTTTTTTATAGTCAATCTCTTTAGTCAAGTACTCCTTCTGATCATTAATTTTCTACTGAGACCATTGAGCTGCCTTTGTGGAATTTTGTAGTTTGTTGAGGTTTTTCATGACTGCTGTTTTTAATTTTCTGCCCATAATAATTACAAAATTATCACTTAAAGTTTTACTTCTTGAGACTTTTTATTACCATTTTTGTGGTGCCATTTTGTTGTGATTTTCTTAATATCATTTTGTGGTATGCTCTCTGAACTTTTGGCATATCTAATAGTAGTTTCCTATCCTTTTTTTCCAATATGTGGCATTGTGGTTTTAGTTTAAGATTTCTCTTTTCTATATACTTATAGCAGGTGGAGAGAGGAAGAACAGTAAGAGAACTGGGTTCCTGGTATGGCAGCATGGGAGGGATGGGTGGAGGGTGGACCAGCATGCATATTCACTTACATTTACACTCATCCCCATGAACTGGTGTTGGGTCTCATCCTATTTACGCATCTCTGTCTCTGTCTTCTTCAGGGCTGCAATCTTGTGCAATGGACTGACAATTTTTTTAAAAGATTTATTTATTTATACATACAAGCTGGGGTGCAGGCCAGAGTTGTGGGGTGGTGAGAGGGTTCACCAGAGACAGAGTGGGTTGCAGAACAGGCAGATCAGAAATACCCTGCTGAGGGGAGCAGCGGGTAAGGCAGGAGAGGTCTGCTGCACCATGTGGGACTCTCCCTGGCTGGGCGTCGAACTCACATCGCACGCTGCCAACAGCTCCACAGCACAGCGCTCAACCGCTGTGCCACCAAGGAGGCTGTGGAGTGACAATTTTGCTTAGTGTATATATTTCCATGATGAGAGAGGAGGGAGTAGGTGGTGTTGTCCTCCAACTACTAAGGCCCTCCTTGCTGAATTCTGGCACATGTGGTGGCATCTCCTATTAATCCTAGGAGTCTAGCGCATGGGTATCCACACTACTCTACCCTTCTGATCTGTGGATAGGTCTGGCAACTATACCATCTCTTGCTCTGGCTTTGCCACATCCATGAACCTGAAGCTACCCACTTTTAGATAGACAGTAAGTGGTCATTCTAGCACCCTGGCATAATGTGAAGCAGAGCACTTGTTGAGCTTATTCATTATAAGTTGTTGCTTAAAGGGACAAAATGATGGTAGTAACTACCTTCACCATGATACTGACATCACTCCCGACATATTTTATCTTGTTTATCCACATTTGTATGTTATCCTTGTATTTTTACATTATAAAATATAGACTTCAAGTGGTTAAGTCACTTGTCCAAGACAAATAGATGAAATAGTGAGATAATGTTTAGAATCCAGATCAGATTCCCTTCCAAACCTTTTTACTTTAGCATGCTTACTTGTTCACATTTTTTCCCTTTTTTTAGTACAGGAGTCTTGCCTCCTCAAAATAACTATGAGCCATTATTGAATTTTTTTAATCTCTCCTACCACCTATAGCAAAATGTAGGACACGTAATCTTTAATAATGTCTTAATGAGTGGTCCATAAACTTTTACTACTTTACCTACCTTCTGGTTGGCAAGGATCATAAAATAATAGTAATAAAATTTTCAAATTTTACTCAAAATATGACCAGGAAATAGATTACCACCCATTCTTTGCAGCCACATCTATTGATTCTATGAATTTTTATTGGGCATTTACTTACTGGAAGGTATTGTATAATAAAAGCTTTCAAAAAGATATCTCTTTTATCTTTCACATAATTGGAATTGGTTTTTAAAAAAAAAATTTCCTTCTGTCCTTCCTACCTTCCTCTATGCCTTCTTGCCTTCCTGCCTCCATACCTTGCTCCCTCCTTTCTTCCTGTATCTTGTATTGCAGTAACATTGGTTTGCAACATTGTTTGTGATTTAGATGTATATGATCACCTCCTTCATGTGTTGTTGTCACACCATACCCACCACCAAAACACCCAGACTCCTCCACTGTAGTCCATTATTCCCTCTCTCCACTTTGTTCTCTCTCCTCTGGTAACCTCAATTCTACAGTCAGATTTCTAGGGTTGAGATTTTTTGAGGTATATGAATTGGACAGTTCCCTGAAATGGGGACCCTTCCACTTAAAATTATATTTATTAAGTTCCATCAACTATTTTATGAAGAATGCTACAAATAACTCAAACTTTCATAATTGTTCTTGCATTAGCATAGTCATGAAGGCCTGGATTGAACAAATTGTTCTCTATCTGAACATAAAGTTCAGCCAACATGAGCCCATGGATCTTCTCTAAGAATAACTTTAGTCAACTACCTTCATAAAATCACAGAGGGCAGAAACATACCAAGATATGTCATAATTCTGTTTTTCTGTCTTTGTGAAAAAAAATGTGTACACCAGAAAAACTAAGTAAAAGTTGAGAGAATTATAGCCCAATGAAAAACAAAGGACTTGGGACAGACATCCCAAATCAATAAATAACACAAATAGACAAGTAAGATCTGTACACTCAGAGACCTTCTCTTTTTCCTGTCTTTTCACTTTACTTTTCTCCCACTTCACTCTGCCTTTCCTCTAGACTCTTACTTTCCATACTCTCTCCATCTTTTCCCTTTTCCTTGACCCTTATCCATTTTCTTTCTTGAATATTCCTTATACAGTCTTGATCAGGAAACCTTATGTGGATAGTGATGGAATATATTAATTTCCTGAGTTCCAGGGCATGTTGCAGTCACACTAATAAAAAAAACAACAACAAAATCCCAACATAATTCCTTGACAAAATAATTCCCTTGAAAACATGAGAACGTTCAACTTTGGGAATTGTTACATTGATGCATTAGAGGCATTGGTCTATTGTTTTATTTATTTTTGATGACTTGTCTGGGTTTGGAATCAGGGGTAATGTTGGGAACATAAAATGTTTAGTGGTTTTCCTTTCTTTTCAATTTTTGAAAAGCATTGAGAAGGATAGGTACTTATTCTTTTTTGAAAGTTTGGTAAATTTTTACAAGTGAAGCCCTCTGGTTATGGGCTTTTGTTTAGGTGAGACTTTTTATTATGTTACTTAGTTTTTATTATAATTTTTGGCATTACATTTTTGCTCATATGTGTGCATGTCCCACTAACCCTCCACCAAATCACACACGTGAATACCACATTTGCTTTCCTCCTCCTCCCTTTCATACCTCCCCCTATTCCCTTTGGTAACCATTATATTCTTTCACTAAATTAAAGATATATTCCTGCTGTATTTTGCCTGTGTATATCGTTTGGTTATTTATATTCCACAGATGAGTGAAAATATCCAGTATCTGTGTTTCAAGGTTTGACTTTTGCACTTAACATAATTCTCTTAAGGTCCATCCATTTTGTCACATGTGCCAGTATACCATTTTTTTCACAGCTATGTAATATTCCAGTGAGTACATATTCTGCAATTTATCCATTCTTTTATTCTAGAACACTTAGTCTGGTTCCACATCTTAGCAATTGTGGACAGTGATTCTATTTATATAGCCATAGATAAATCTATTCATATTAGAGTTTTCTATTATGTGGCTAAATACTTAATAGAGTTACTGCTGGTCATATGGAATTTCCATTATTTTTTAGAAGTCTCCAAACCATTTTCCACAGGGGTTGCAACAATTTTCATTCCAACCAGCAGTGGATGAGCGTTCCCTTTTCACCATAACCTCACCAGCATGTGTTGATCTTATTTTTCATATGGGCCATTGTCTCAAGGTTAAAGTGGTATCTCAGTGTGGGTTTGATTTGCATTTCCCGCATAATAAGTGATGTTGAACAATTTTTCATATGCCTATAGGCCATTTGAATTTCTGTTTTAGAAAAGTGTCTATTTATGTCCTTTGCCCATTTTTTGATTGGTATGTTTGATTCTTTGCTGTCAGATTATAAAGAATTTTGTAAATTTTGGAGATTAAGTCCTTGTCAAATTTGTGATATGAAATGTTTTTTCCATTTTGTGGGTGGTCTTTTTGTTTTTGTGATGGCTTATTTTGATCTATAAAACCTTTTAAGTTTGATGTAGTCTCACTTGTTTATTTATTCTTTTGTTTCCTTGCATTTGGGGATGATTTCCCAAATGAATCTTTGTGGTAGATGCCCTATGGTGTGTCCCCTATATTTTCTTTCAAGTACTATATGGTATTGGTTCTTATATTCAGATCTTTAATCCATTTTGTATTAATTTTTGTGTATGGAGTCAACTATGGATTTTGTTTCATTTTTTTGCAAGGGCTATTTGTGTTTCTCAAAACCATTAATTAAAGAGGCTATGTTTTTGCCATTGTGTGACCATAGCTCCTTTGTCACAAATTAACTGTTCACAATTGTATGGATTTTTCTCTGGAATTCTATTACAGATTCTATTCTGAATATTCTATTCTGAATTTTTGTTCTTTTTCCAGTACCATGTTATATTATTTTATTTACTATTGCTGTGTAATATAGTTTGAAGTCAATGAATGTGATGGCTCCATTTTTCTTTTTTCTCTTAGGAATGGTTTAACTAATCAGGGCCTTTCGTGATTCCATATAACTTTTGTAATTGTTCTATTTCTTGATAATAATAATCATTGGGATATTGTTAGCAGTTGTATTAAATCTGTAAATTGCTTTAGATAATACGGGCATTTTAATGATTTTAATTCTTCCAATGTCTGAGCACAGGATATATTTCCGTTTCTTTGGATTTTCTTTTATTTCCTTTAACAGAATTTTATATTTTTCAATATATAGGTCCTTTAATTCCTTCTTTAAATTTACTTGCAGTTGTTTCATTCTTTTTGGCATGAGTGTAAATGGATTTATATTCATTATTTCCTATATTCTGACACATTATTTGTGTATAGAAATGCCACTGATTTTTGTGTATTGATTTTGTATCCTGTTACCTTACTGTATTCATTTATTTTATTATTTCTAGAAGATTTTTTGGTAGTACCCTTTGTTTTCACTGCATGTATTAACATGTCATCTGAAAATAGTGACAGTTGTGCTTCCTCTTTTTCAAACTAAAAAGCTTCTGTACAGCAAAAGAGACAGTAACCAAAATGAAGAGACCTGGTACTTAATGAGAGAAAATATTGGCACACCATACATTAGATAAGAAGAGACTGATACCAAACATCTACACTTCTTGAAAGTCAGGTGTGGTGGTGATAAACTATTAGCTTCTGTTTTTCTGGGTAAACTTTTTCTGTCACATCCCTACATGAATGAATATTTTGCATAGAGTATTCTTGCTCTTAGGATTGTGAAGACTTCTTTACACTTTTTTCTTGCCAAGACAGTGTGTGGGCTGAATTTTAGAGCTAATTTGGGAGCTTTTGCAAGTTATTTTTCCCTTGCTTCCTGCAATTTTTTATTTTTAAATTTATTTTTTATTCAAAAATTTGATTTTCTACTGATAAAATTTATATGGAATCACAAAAAACCTCAAATAGCCAAAGCTCTCCTGACTAAAGAAAGGAAGAATGGAGGTATTATACTCCCAGACTTTAAATTATACTTCAAAGCCATAATAATTAAAACAGCATGGTACTAGAACAAAATCAGATACACAGGCCAAAGGAATCAAATTGAAAACCCAGACATAAAGCCACACACATATGGTCAACTAATCTGTGACAAAGGAGCAAAGAATATATACTGAAAAAAGGATAGTCACTTCAATAAATGGTGCTGGGAAAACTATACCACTACATGCAAAAGAATGAAACTAGACTGCTATTTCACACCATACACAGAACCATCTCAAAATGGATGAAAGACCTGAATGTAAGCCCTGAAACCATAAAATATATATGAGAAAACATAGGCAAAACAATGCATAACATATATCTCAGAAACATGTTGGAAGACTCATCCCCTGAAGCAAAGAAAATGAAAGAAAAGATAAGGATCTGGTACTACATCAAACTGAAAAGCTTCTGTGGAACAATAGACAATAACCGAAAACCAAAACATAGAGACACCCTATTTGTACTCCCTACAACTGATAAGACACTTTATCAAAGATATGCAAAGATCAACAAAAGCAAAGCAAATAACCCAGTGAAAAAATGAGCAGAAGAGCTAAAAAGATACTTCTCCAAAGAGGAAGTACAGATGGCCAACAGATACATGAAAAAATGGTCAACATCACTTATATTCAGGGAAATGCGAATGAAAAAACACAATGAGATACCGCCTCACCCCAGTAAGGTTGGCCCACTTTAAAAAAACTCACAATAATTCAGGGTTTTTTTTTTTTGTAATTCCATATGAATTCCATCAATATTTGTTCTATTTCTTTGAAGAATGTCATTGAAATTTTTATCAGAATAGCATTGAATCTGTAAATTGCTTTTGGTGGTATGGTCATTTTGATAATGTTAACTCTTCCAATCCATGAGCAGCGAATGCCTTTCCATTTCTTTGTGTTGTCTTCTATTTCTTTTAATACTATGCTATAGTTTTCTTTGTATAAGTCCTTCACGTCTTTGTTAGGTTTCTTCCCAAGTATTTTATTTTTGCAGTTTCAGTTATAAAAGGGATGGCTACTGATTTTTGTGTGTTGATTTTGTATCCTGCCACTTTACTAAACTGGTCTATAATTTGGATGCAATTCACAGCAACATGGATAGAGCTAGAAGGGATCATGCTCAGTGAAATAAACCAGAAGGAAAAAATAAAAATATCGAATGGTTTCACTCATAAGAGGAATATAAGGGAACCAAATAAGAGATCAGGAGGAGAAAATACTAACAACAACAAAACCAAAACAAAAACTAGCAGGCAACCATAAATGAGGGGGAGAGAAAGGTTCACAACAGGGGAGAAAAGAGCACAAGGGACTATGGTGATGGTTCACGGGTGAATAGGTGGTGGGTAACCTATGGGGAAAACACAATAATGTTAAAAATATAAATTAAAAAGTGAATAAAATATATTAAAAAAACTGAAAACAACAAATGCTGGTGAGAATGTGGAGAAAAAGGAACCCTGTTACCACTGCTGGTGGTAATATATAGTGTTCCAGCCACTATGGAATGCTGTGTGCAGGACTTTGAAATTACACTGGTCAATAAATTTTTACAACAGTCATGTTACTGAAATAAAATTAGTAATTTCCTATCAATTTGTATGTGCTCAACACAAATATGACAGTCAAATTATAATTTTGGCTCTAGTTTTTTTTGTAATCTGCAATAAATTGATGTTTACATCACAAGATGCATGCCAATAGTAATAGGCCTATGGTTAATACCTGTAAAAAAAATCAAGTCATAGACTACTTCTTTGATTTCTTCACTTGTCTCTTATACAGCTGTTCAGGAATAGAATAGATGGAAGATGGTTTCCATTGTGCAAAAGCACAGCCTTAAGACCATGGAGATGGATCATGGGTGAATTGGTGGTGGGCTACCCAAGGGGAATACAAAATGTAAAAGACATAAATAACGATAAAAATATATATTAAAAAAAAGACTCAGTTTTGAAGAGTCTGGAAATAGTCTCCATTCTTGTGGGTCATGAGTGATTTCTAAGGCATTCATGAGGTCCTCAATATTGGAACAGAATACCAGAGTACTTTCCTTTCTGAAGAAAGTCTCCAACTGCTGGTGCACTTTCGATGTAAAGTAATTGTGACATCTTCTTTTAGAAGAGTCCATTGTTGGAGTCTTGATCCTAGCAATTCTGCCTTGTTCTTGGATAAGTCCAAATCACGAACCAGATCATTCAGTTCTTCCTGTGTTAGTCTGTGTGGGATTGATGATGCACCACAGTGAAAACCTGGATCACTGCATGCTGATGGAACAGAAGAAAAGGTCGGCTCACCCTTGTCCTCCTCAGATGAACCAAGAGAATATTCTGCTGGAGGTTCTGGAATAGGAAGTCCCTCACCATTTTGAACTGGTTTCAATGCAGATGAAATATTTGGGTAGACTCTTCTCGACTTCTTTTGCTTTGTTATTCTGCCAGAAAGAGGAGGTACCAAGCAGAAGTAACAGTCTGTATGTGGTTGCTTGACTATCTCCACACCATGGGACTGCAGATGGCATTGATGGTCTTTTGCCATCAAAATCGCTGTGAAAGCTGTGTTGTACATGTAGCACAGCGTATATATGGGGCCCAAGGTTGTCTTGGTCACCAACCTTGCATCCCAAGTAAAGATGATAGCCCTTCTTCCCTTGAGAAGTGATACTTTTCTTGTGGTTGGCAAATGTCACTTCCCCACAAATAGAGCAGAAATCGTCCATGCTACTAACACAGTTCTGAGGCATTATTGTTCTGTATTGTGCCTAAATTGATAACATAGTAACAGTTCTATGGAACAGTAGCTTAAATTGTCTTGCACAAAGTCTGAAATATTTTCAATGCTCAACCTTTCCGGCAGGGTTTTCTCTAGTGCACTGCTGATGTCAGCTTACTTCAGCAGTCGCCTGGCAATAGTATTGCATTGCATGAGAAAATGATGCAATCAACTCTGGATGATGTGTGCATGATGGTATTATGCAATGCAATGCAATATTACATCATTCTAGGCTGATTTAGGATGTTGTTGCAGTCCTACTGGATAAATTTACATGGTGAAACATATAAAATGAATTATATGAAATATTTTCAAAACGAGAGCTAATAAAATATTTTCAGGGTTATATTCATGTTTAGCACACCAAATACTACAGATTAGCACACTTTTTTTTATGTCAGTAACGATCTCACTGTTTACCAGTGTTATTGAAAACGGATCTACCATATGACCCAGAAATTCAACTCAGAGGGATTTACCCAAAGGGCACAAAAATTTAATTTGAAAGGAAACCAGCACTTCTGTGTTTATTACTTATGTTTGTGTTATTTATGTTTATTTACAATAGCTAAGATATGGAAACAACCTAAATGCCCCAAAACAGATGATTCGATAAAGAAGATGTGGTATATATACCCAATGAAATACTACTCAGCAATCAAAAAAGATAAACTCATGCCATTTGCAGCAGCATGTATGGAGCAGAAGGATTATGCTCAGTGAAATAGTTCAGAAGGAAAAAGAAAACTATCAGATGATATCACTTATTCGAAGAATATAGGGAAACAGAACATAGAATTAAAAATAAAAAAAGACAAGGGACTCCCTGGTGGCACATGAGTTAAAGTCTCAACACTATCGAGTTATTGCCAGCCACTGTGGCATGAGTTAGATCCCTTGCCAGGTGCTAACTCACATGGTGCAGCAGACCTCTCTTGTCTCACCTGCTGCTCACCTCAGCAGTGTACTTCTGTAGATTTGTCTGTTCTGCTCCCCACTCTGTCTCTGGTGAATACCCTCACCCCCTGCACCTCTGGCCTATACCCCCATCTTGTATGCATAAATAAATGAAAATAAATCATTAAAAAAGACAAAATTTTGGGGCAACTATAGATATGAGGGTGAAAGCAGGGAAGGGGGAAGAAAAGGTATCAAGAGAGGGGAGGGGAGCACACAAGGGACCATGATGATGGTTCACAGGTGATGTGGTGGTGGGATATTTACAGGGACTGCACTTGAGGGGAGAAATCAATATACAGAAATGAAAAACAATGTAAAATTTTTAAAAATTAATAAAAGGGTATAACAATATAACTTTGGATTTCCTCTGTTTTGGGGCATCCATAGTTAATTCATTCTTTAATTTTGGAAAATTCTACGTTATTATGTCTTTGAATAGGAATTCTATCCACATTTCGCTCTTCTCACCTTCTTAGATTCCAGTTATTCTTAAATTTCCTCTTCTAATTGAGTCTGATATTTATTGTAGAGTTTCCTCATTTTAGTTTGTCTTAATTTTCTCTCTTTTTCTCAATCAGTGATTTGTTAAGTTGTGTCTTCTACTTCTGAATTTCTTCTACCTGTTTAGTCCTTTAGGTATCTCTTTCTAACTTTGCCTTTCTCTCAGTATCTTTTTGTGATGTTGTTGTATAGTCAGTCTTTATGCTGAAGAACTTTCTTTGTTCTTAAATCTCCTTTCGAAGACCTTGTACCTGCCTATTTTCCTTTAACTGAACTTCCAGTAGCTTATATAGGAATTTTGTTTTGAATTCTTTGTCTGATATGTCCTCTATTTCTGTAGCCTTTACATTTATTCCATGATCGATGTTCTTCTGATTTTGCTTTCCAATCTGTGTTCAGATATTCCTTGCTTCTTAGTCATAGTTTTGCCTTATTTGCTGTGTGTGTGTGTGTGTGTGTGTGTGTGTGTGTGTGTGTTCTGTGTTGTGTTGTGTGTTTGTTTGGGCCACTGGGGTATTAGTTTTTTGTTTCCCTTGTTAGTTTACCTTGTTGTGTTGTGAAGTAAGGGTAGAAGAAAAGTCTTAGATTTTAATACTCAGTCCCAGTTTGTGATCTACCTGTTTTTCTTTCATTGCACTGGAAGTTGTAATCTCTGTTTAGGATATCTTAATTTTCCACAATGCCTCCCTGCTGTTCTTTTCTGCCAGTAGTTGTGATCTCTGAAGCTTGAGTGGAATGATGGTGGGGGAAAACTAGTTCTGGACTGCCAAACTCACACTCTTGGGACTATGTTGTGTCAGTCAGATGTGTGTGGATTTGTCACTATGGCTGCAAAATCAAAGGTCATTGACACCCTGCCTCTACTTCTGCTGCCACTTCTGCTGGGATACAATATCTGTTTAGTGTTTGTTTTCTTTCCCCAGATATTCATGAGTTATCTCACAAGTCCTTTTCTTTGCTATTTGGCTTTGTTTGGAGTCCAGACTGGCTCTTTGCATTTTTGAATCTTTTGGGAGAGGGATGGGGAAGAAGCTTTCAGTGTCTATGCCAGCTGCATAATTCCCAATTTCCTGAGTCTGCACCTGCAGAGTTCCCATTGTCCTGGGTTGGGTATGTGCCCACATGTGGTTAAGCAAAGTTCCTCCAGGGAATATCTCAACCCCCTGCTCGTTATGTTGGCTGGGATATCTACTCTCCCTACATATCCTCCTGCTCCTTCCCTTATGTAATCACCAATCTTAGTTTAAGAACTCTACAGGAACATTCTGGTACTCTATTGATGGGACAGAGTAGTTGGATCTTCTTATGAGCAAATACTAAATTTTTAATAGTTGTTTTAGGGTTATTAGATCCCAACCTCTATTCCACCATGTTGTTGACTTTTTGTTATTGCTTTTATTTTATTTATTCTGATTGGTCTATTCAGATTTTCTATTTCTTCCTGAATTGACCTTAGAATTTTGTATGTTTCTCAGAACTGGTTTATTTCATTTAAATTGTCTTTTTTTCCATGTAGGTTTCACAATACTCTCTTATGATCCTTTGTGTTCTTGTACTATCTGTTTGAACATCTCCTCTGTCCTTTTATTTATTAGGATTTTCTCTCTTTATGGCCATGTGACCTCCACTCCTTCTTGAGTTCCCAGTTTTTAGACTCAGTTGCCAGAAATCCCTGGGTCATCAGTTCTAAAGCAGCAGGACAGGAGGGGAGAGGAGATATGGTCCCTTGAATTTTCTGTACCATTCTCTTCACCAGGTTCCAAGGCCCATTTATGCTGTTGTCCTGGGATTTTACTCTGAATTTACCTATCTCTTTCTAACTGGGTCCTCATATCAGGCTGTCAGCTAAGCCATATTTGCTCACCTTGATTCTGTCATTCCCATCATCCCCAATTTACCCTTTTTTAGGTGCAAACGTGCATGAGTGACTCTATCTGGTAATCTCTATTGATGAACAGAGTAATCCTTGCTGATCTATATTTGAACAAATACTTGGATTTTAAAAGGAAGAAATTAGGGAAGTGCCTTATGATGCCATAATGCTTACATCACTCTTTCCTGGAATTTCACCACTTAAAAGGAATTCTAATACATACAAAACCACATTTTAACTTGGTGTTTCCATATGGCATGGCCAATTTACTCATCTCATTTTTCTGCCAATTTAGTGGGAAAAAAACCTTTATTGGTAACATCTTGAAATTCACTTTTAGAATTCTTGATTATACCTAACTCCAAATCTGTCATTTGGTTTGGGGATTCAATTGTAATCTTTTAATACTACAAAATTCAATAAATTTTAAAATTAACTGCTTTTCTTTTCCAGTCATTAATACATTAATGAGTATATGATTCTAGTATTTTTTTAAAGATTTATTTATTCATGCATACAAGCTGGGGTACAGGCCAGGGCATGGGGCGGCGAGAGGGTTCACCAGAGACAAAGTGGGGAGTAGAACAGGCAGATTGACGGAAATACACTGCTTAGGGGAGCAGCGGGTGAGGCAGGAGAGGTCTGCAGCGTCATGTGGGAATCTCCCTGGCTGGGTGTCGAACTTGTGTCGCCACTGCCAACAGCTCCACAGTGCAACACTTAACCGCTGCGCCACCAGGGAGGCCCGAGTTCTAGATTTTTGGATACAAATGGGAAATTAATTAGGAATAGTCGATAATGAAATAAAACAAGCATTACTTTCATTCACATGGAACCCCAAAGGACAAAGTAGCTAAAGCAATCCTGACAAAAAATAGGAAAAATGGTATTAACACATTCTAAAATACCAAGCTATACTACAGAGTGCTACTAATCAAAAGAGTATGGTACTAAAACATAAACAGGCATGCAGACCAATGGAGTTGAATTGAGAACCCAAAATAAACTCACTCATATGGATAATTAATCAGTGACAAGGGAGCTAAGAATGTGTGTATATACATATACATATATATGTATATGTATATGTATATGTATGTATGTATATATATATATATATATATATATATATATATATATATGAAAGTCTCTTCAATAGATGGTGTTGGAAAAATTGTACAAATACATGCAAAAGAATGAAATTAGACCACTATCTATCTCCCACCATATAAAAATTTAACTCAAAATGGATAAATGACTAAAATGTAAAACCTGAAAACATAAAATACATAGAAGAAAACATAGATCAATTACTCCATGAAATAGATTTCAGTGAAGTCTGTGGACTCATCTCCAACAGCAAGAAAAACAAAAGAGATCATAAACAATTGGGACTACATCAAAATAAATAGCTGCTGCACAACAAAATAAACTATAACTAAAACAAAAAGATACCCTAGTGGGAGAAAATATTTGCATACCATACATCTGACAAGGCATTGATATCCAAGATCTACAAAGAAATCATACATCTCAAGAAAAAGAAAAAAATAATGAAAAAATGTTGAGAAGTTCCAAAGAGGCACTTCTCCTATGAAGGCATACAGATGGCCAACAGGCACATGAAAAAGTGCTCATCATCAATTATCATCAGAGAAATGCAAATAAAAACCACAATGATATATCATCTCACACATGTAATAATGGACCATATAAAAAGTTCTGGCAAGGACGTAGAGAAAAAGGAAATCTCATACACATTTGAGGTTCCAGACCCTCTGGGAAACAGTATGGAGGGTTCTCAAAACGCTAAAAAGGATCTACTATATAATCCAGCAATTATATCCCTAAGTATGTTATCTCATAGTGTAAAAACATTAACTTGAAGGTAAATAAGCACTCTTATGTTCATTGGAGTACTAGTTACAATAACCAAGCAATGGAAGCAAGCTGAGTGTCCAAAGACAGTTAAGAAGATGAGTATTTTGTGTCCTTTGCGTATATTCCCAAAAGTGGTATTGCTGGGTCGTATGGTAGCTCCACTTTTATTAGTTTGAGGAAACGCCATAAGGCTTTCCATAGTGGCTGGACCAGTTTGTATTCCCACCAGCAGTGTAGAAGAGTTCCTTTCTCTCCATATCCTCCCCAGCATTTGTTGTTGCCTGTTTTTTTTTTTAATGTGTACCATTCTCACTGGTGTGAGGTGGTATCTCATTGTGGTTTTGATTTGCATTTCCCTGATTATAAGTGATGGTGAACATTTTTTCATAGAGCTGTTGGCCATTTGATTTTCTTCTTTGGAGAAGTGTCTTTTTAGCTCTTCTGCCCATTTTTTGACTGGATTGTTGACTTTGTTTTTGTTGAGTTGTGTGAGCTCCTTGTAGATTTTAGTTATCAGTCCTTTATTGGTTGTATTGTGTGCAAAGATTTTCTCCTAATTAGTAGGGTGTCTGTTTGTTTTGATTAATGTCTCTTTTGCTGTACAGAAGCTTTTTAGTTTGATGTAGTCCCATCTGTTTATCTTTTCCTTGAGTTCTTTCACTTTTTGGAATGTGTCTTTAAAGATTTTGCTGAGATGTATGTCATGTAGAGTTTTGCCTATATTTTCTTCTATAAATTTTATGGTTTCAGGTCTTACATCCAGGTCTTTTATCCATTTTGAGTTGGTTTTTGTTCATGATGTGAGGTAGTAGTCTAGCTTCATTTTTTTGCATGTAGCTGTTCAGTTTTACCAGCACCACTTATTGAACAACCCAGCAATACCACTTTTGGGAATATACTCAAAGGACACAAAAACACTAATTCAAAAGGATACATGCACCCGTATGTTTATTGCAGCACTATTTACAATAGCGAAGGTATGGAAACAACCCAGATCCCCAAAAATAAATGACTGGATCAAGAAGATGTGGTACATATATACATGGAATACTATTCAGCATTCAAAAAAGATAAACACATGCAATTCACAGCAACATGGATAGAACTAGGAGGGATCATGCGCAGTGAAATAAGCCAAAAGGAAAAAGAAAAATATCAAATGGTCTCACTTATAACAGTAATATAGGGGAACCAAATACAAGAGCAACAATCAGCGAGAAAGAGGGGAGGATTGGGGCTCTGAACGGGGGAGAGGGGAGCACAGGGGACTGTGTTGATGGTACACGGGTTAATTAGTGGTGGGAAACCTATGGGGAATACACAGTAATGTAAAAGACATAAATAAAAATAACAATTAAAAAAAAGATTCTTCCTATAAGTAATACCACACACAAAAGAAGATGAGTAGATTAGGAAGATGTGGTATGTATATACAATGGAATACTAATCAGCTATAAGAAAAACTAACCTCTTGCCATTTCTGACAAAATGGATGGGATTAGAGAGCATCATGCTAAATGACATAAGTCAGAAAGATAAAAACAAATACTGAGTGGTGTCAGATATGTCACAATATAAAGGGTCAGATAAAGCCAAACCGGTAATAAAGCTTATAAATCTGAGTATAGAATTTAGGCTACCAGAGGGGGAATTGGGGAGCACAGTGGACTATGTTTGAGAACTATGGGTAACTTCATAGTGCGTGTAGTGTGGTAACAATATGCTTAAGGGATTGATCCTACACATCTAAATCATACACGATCTTGTAATCCGATGTTTCCTTAAAAAAAAAACCCAAAATCAAAAACAACAACAGTGTAGACAGTTTTGAAAATGCCATTCATTATTCAAAGTGAAGCATGCACTGTTTCTTCTGCGCTAGATTTAGTGGTAAATATAAGAAATTTAGCCTCTTTGATAGTCAGATACCCAACCAAGAATAGTTATCCATTTAATGTATTTTGTTACGCTTGAAGAACCTCTGTATCAATAAGAATCTTTGGCCTAAAAGTTACTGAGCATATCAATTTCTATTCTCTGATCAATGGCATTTTTGAAGGTAAGCATGACACTGTGTAAATGCACAAAATCATGTATGTTTGCACATACTTTTCACTTTTTTTTTCACTTCTTTTGAACTTCCAGTATTTCAACATTTGGGATTTGATGTGTTGGGATTTTAAATTTTAGGTATTTTCATGTTTCAAGATGTCAACATTTTGGATTATGGCATTCATGATTGTGTCTTTCAGCATTATGGTTGGCACCGGCCATTATCACATTATTTTACTTCTTTAACTCTACATCATTTTTGACATAAGATATAATAAGATTGTTTATAGATTTTTAAAAATTATGTTAATTGTATAGTTTACCTGGGAGAAAACTGACAATATAAATGATTACTTAGTATATTTGGAGGATAATATCAAGCTCAAATATATGCTTAATAAATATTAT
This sequence comes from Scalopus aquaticus, assembly GCA_004024925.1. Classification (NCBI taxonomy): domain Eukaryota; kingdom Metazoa; phylum Chordata; class Mammalia; order Eulipotyphla; family Talpidae; genus Scalopus; species Scalopus aquaticus. The sequence continues at coordinate 29,193 of PVIJ01015240.1, forward strand.
GCAGTGATACCTTCACCATTAACTGATGATGGCACAAATGACTGAAGATCTCATCTGATATTCTCTAATGCTGCAAATATAAGCAAAAATTACATGCCAAAGTTTCACCTCTCCTGAACCCTATGTTTTCAGCTGAAATGTATTGTTTATTGTGCCTTTAATGCCTTATAAAATCAATACTTCTGTGACATTGGTTGTTGCTAATTCTTCTATCTGGACTATATCTCTTATTTTCCTGGCAAACTCTTATTTATCTTTCAAAGCTCAGTTCATTTTAATCTGTCTGTTTTCCTTCTCTAACAGATCCATAATTTTTTGATGTGGCTGATAATATCTACCATTAAACTATCTTTTGTGGGTTATTTTAAACTATCGACCTTTTCACCCACCTTTCCACTGAAAATGTTAAGGTCATCAATGACCTCCATGTTACCAAATCCAATAACAAATTCTCAGTCCTCATCTTACTCAAAATCATCTCCAAGAAATGATAACTTGAATTATTCCTCTTGAAAATACTTTCTTCATATGACTTCCCAGATTTTATGTTCTATTGGTTTTTCTCCTAGCTCTCTGAGATCTCTATATACATTCACTTTTTTACACATTTTTTATAGATTTATTTATTTATGCATACAAGCTAGGGTGTAGGTGTTGTGGCAAGAAGATACTGGGAGCACAGGTTGTCCATGGAACTGTGCAGACGGGTCAAAAGGACGAGTCCTGGAGCCCTTGGTGGCTTTTTAGGCTTTTAATGGTTTTTTGTAGAGAGGCAACCAGGTACAGGGTAGGCAATGGAGCCAGAGGGCTGGCAGGCCTCCCAGCCCGTGGCAAATCTGCCTTCTCAGGGCTCTCTGGTGCATCTTGGTATCTCGCTGCTGCCTCTTCTGCCGTGTGCTCTCTTCGCTGCTGCCGTGCTCTTCTTCCTCGTGCTCTCTGTGTCTCTGCCTTGCGTTTGCACATGCCACGCCACGCTTCACCACGCCCTTCTTCAGGCGCCCACCATCAGGCATGCACGTAGGCCTGCAGAGGCCCATCACTAAGGGGGTAGATGGAAAACCCTAACTTTTCCACGTACCCTACAATGCACCCCATCAGGGTTTTTCGCCAAACAGTCTAAACATAGATTTTCCTTGGCAAATATAAACATTACAGCTATGACCCACACAAATAAACAATGCAGCAAAATATAACAAAATACAAATAAACACAGGCAGGGCACCAACCTATGGGCAAAATACAAGATTATTGGTACCAGCACACGATCCACCAATTTGCAGTAGAAGGCTCTGCTCATTCGAGGGGGGATCCACTCATGGCATCTGCCGTCTCACACCAAGAGCCGTCAGGCTTCTTGGACTTCTCTGGCTATAGTCTCAGCCACAAGCCACACTCAGCATCCACCCCCAGGATGCGCTCAACTCTTGAGATTGGAGCTACTACTCTTTGGCGGGGGGGGGGTGGTCATCTCCCAATTTCCATGGGTACTCTCTGTCATCACTCCAACATTTGACTGTCACAGCCACCAATGTGACGCGCAGACCATGCACTCAGAAAAACTCTTTGCACATGGGCCGGGGATCCGTGGATACAAGCTCCACATGTGGCCTCTCTTGGGTCCCCTCTTCTGCTGTGTTCTCCACCACCAACCACGTTTCCCACCCATCCCCCAAGGATGGATTCCTCAGCACCTCACCCTTATTCAGTCGTGAACAGGGCATCACACACAGGTGATTTTAAGAGACTCACTGGTCTTTACCATACTGCTTAACTGTCACTCAGGACTTCCCAATCTTGGCACCAGCTTTTGCCTTCTCTAAGTTGGCTTTGCTACCTCTCCTCTGCCTGGCTGTAGAGGACTTGGCGAGGGCTTTCCTCTGCCAATCTTGGGCTGCTCTTGCGCCTGCTCCTTTCTGCCTGCCCTGGCCATTGCCTCTCTGGGCGGTGCCCCTGGGAGTGCCGCACAGGCTGCTTTTGGCCACTGAGGCTTACCAGCCACCTCCTGATTCACATCCTTTGGGGTATACAAACAATACCTTCCACCCCCAGGGTCCCATAGTCACAACATCCACCTTTTGGCGGGATTGTAGTCCATCAGTTCTTTACTCTTTCTTCCGTGATGAGTCTGCTGCCTCAGGGGGTCATGGGCTGGTCCTCATGGGCTTTCTTCTCCACTTGAGGTCTCGTCCTGCAGCTCCCAGACCTTGTCCGCCTCCTGCTGCATCTTCAGCTTTTCCTGCAACTCCTGGACTTTGGTCACCACTGGTGCCACCATGGTGCTCCAGCGTTGACCAGCTTGTGGTCTGCCACCCCTCAGTCCCTCCTGAAGTCTTCAGAGGGCTCTATACCCATCTGCATAATCATCCTGCCAACTAATGCCAATTGTAGTGGCAGGCTGGTCACCAAGGCAGGCAAGTTGGCCAGGGGACCGGAAGGCTGGCAGGCCTCTTAACCCCTGGCAAATTTTCACTTTCTTGGGGCTCTCTGGTGTAGTCTTGGGGTCTTGCTGCTGCCGCTTCTGCCCCATGCTCTCTCCACTGCTGCCCCAATCTTCTTCCTCATGCTCTCTGCAACTCTGCCTCACGCACATGCACGCACACACCATGCCACGACATGCCATGCCACGCCATGCCACGCCATACTACTCCCTTCTTCAGGCGCCCTCCATTAGGCACATGCATAGGCCTACAGAGGCCCATCACCAAGGGGGTAGGCAGAAAACCCTGATAACTCTTCCGCCTACCCTATAGTAGGCCAGAGGTGTGGGGGTGGTGAAAGGATTCACCAGAGACAGTGGGGAGCAGGACAGGCAGATCGACTGAAATACACTGTTGAGGGGAGCAGCGGGCAAGGCAGGAGAGGTCTGCTGTGCCATGTGAAAATCTTCCTGGCCCGGTATCAAACTCATGCTGCAGTGGCTCTGGATAGCTTCATAGTACTGCGGGTAACCCATTGTGCCACCAGGGAGGCACATATATACATTCATTTTTAAGTTACTGTCATCCAGTTACACTATGTCACTATCTGTATGCCACTTATTCATATATCTTATATAAACAACTATAAGCATGTGTCTGAAATTAATCATAAATCAAACTACATATGGTTACATTTACTTGAATATCCTTTAGGCATCTCAGATGTAATGTATTCAAAGCTTATTTCTTGTTTTCCTACCTGCATCACTAAATCTTCTTAACCTGCAGGCTTTCAGGCTTATTCATATTTTATCTAATGACAATTCCATCCTTTGATATGGATTAAAAATAAACTTTGGTGTAAACTTTTAGACATCTCTAGTAGTCTGTATCATAGCCACAGACGATCACATAACTTCTGCCTTTATATTCTAATCATTTCTTTTTCTTTTCCTGTAATTAGGTCGGATATTTTTATGCCAGAGAGACTTTGAAACTCATTTACTTAGGCCATAAGGAAAAAAAAAACACAAATCTGATCAGCTAATAAGAATGAGGTCACCAAAGAGAACATCAGTTTAGTTGCAGTCATTGCAGCTTCACTAGCTGTGGTATCACCAGCCCCAGCTTTGGCAGAATTGATTTTTGTTGTGTCCATCAAACAACCCATCCACATATCCCATCTGCCTCTGTGCGCCATCCCATCCACACTTTCCCCTATACCCTCTGGTAACCATTATCTTCTTTTTTTGCTGAGCTCAAATTTTTTATTCTATTGTTTGCATGATTTTTTTTGTATTTATATTCTGCAGATGAGTGAAACCATCCAAAATGTGTCTTTCACTTTTTGTCTGATTTCACTCAACATAATAACCTCAAAGCCCATCCAAGTTGTGCCAAATGCCACCAACTCATCTTTCCTCAGAGCTGTGCAATGTTCCATTGAATATGTACTCCACAGTTTCTCTATCCATTCACCTCTTGAAGTGCACTTGGATCGGTTCCATGATTTAGCAATTGTAAACACATAGGTGCACATAGGTGTAGATAGATCTATCTGTGTTAAAATTTTTGCGTTATTTGGATAGACACCCAATAGCAGTATTGCTAGGTTAAATGGATTTCCATTTTTATTTTCTTGAGACATCTTCTTACTGTTTTCCACAGGGACTGAACCAGCTTGCATTCCCACCAACAGTGGTGAGAGCTCCATTTTCAGTGCAACTTCACCAACATTTGTTAATTCCTTTTTATATATGGGCCACTCTCCTAGAGGTGAGGTCATATTTCAGTGTGGTTTTAATGTCTCTGGAAAGATATTCCCTATTCATGGATTGGCAGAATTAACATTATCAAAATGGCAATCCTACTGAGAGAAATTTACAGATTCAACATAATTCCAATAAAAAAAAACTCTCACTGGCCTTTTTCAAAGAAATGCAACAAATATGTTGAATTTCATATGAAATCACAAAAAACCTCGAATAGTCAAATCTTACCTGACTAAAAAGGAGAATGGAGGTATTATACTACCAAACTTCAAACTACCCTACAAAGCCATAATAATTAAATAGTATTGTACTGAAACAAAACCAGACAAACATACTATTGGAATCAAATTGAAAACCCGGAAATAAAGCCATATATAAATGGACAACTAATCTTTGACAAAGGAGCAAAGAATACCCAATGGAACAAAGGTAGTATCTTCAATGAATGGTGCTGGGAAATCTGTACCACTACATGCAAACAACTGAAACTAGACTACTAACTCACACCATACACAAAAAACAACTCAAAATGGATAAAATACTTGAATATAAGACAAGAAATCATAAGATATATAGAAGAAAAGATAGGCAAAGCACCACATGACATACACTTCAGAAACATCTTTGAGGATTCCTCTCCAGAAGCAAAGAAAGTCAAGGAAAAGATAAACATTGGGAATACCTCAAACTAAAAATCTTCTGTAGAACAAGAAACAATAACCAAAATGAAGACATACCCTACTGATTGGGAGAAAATATTTTCACTCCATATAACTGATAAGGGACTGAATTCAAAGATTCACAAAGAGCTCACACAACTCAACAAAAACAACGGGTGAATTGGTGGTGGGCTACCCTAGGGGAATACAAAATGTAAAAGACATAAATAACAATAAAAATATATATTAAAAAAAAAAAAAACAAAAAACAAAAAAAAAAAAAACAAAGCAACAATCCAATCAAAAAATGGACAGAAGACGTAAAAAGAGTCTTCTCCAAAGAGAAAATGGAAATGGCCAACAGGTATATGAAAAATTAGTCAACATCACTTATAATCAGGGAAATGCAAATGAAAACCACAATGAGATACCACTTCACACTAGTGAGAATGGCCCGTATCAAATAACCAGGCAACAGCAAATGCTGGCAAGGATGTGGAGAAAAAGGAACACTCTTACACTGCTGGTGGGAATGCAGTGATGCAACCACTGTGAAAAGCTGTGTGGAGGACTCTCAAATTACTAAAAAATGGATCTACCATATGTCCAGGCAATTCCACTCCTAGGAATCTACCAAAAGGACACAAAAACATTAATTTGAAAGGAAACCTGCATTTCTATATTTATTGCAGCACTATTTACAATAGATAAGATAAGAAAACTACATAAATGCCCAAAAAAGATGAATAGATCAAGATGTGGTATGTATACACAATTGAATACTACTCAGCAATCAATAAAGATAAACTCATGCCATTTGCCGCAACATGGATGGAGCTGAAAGGGATTATGTTCAATGACATAAGTCTGAAAGGAAAAGAAAAATATCACATGGTTTCACTTATAGGAGGAATATAGGGAAACCAAACAAGGGGTAAGGGAAAAAAAGACAAAACTATCAGGCAAATTATAAATTCGAGACATACAACATGGGAGAGGGGTCAAAACGGGAGGGTTGAGCACAAGGGACTATGGTGATGTTTCACGTGTTATGTGATGGTGGGAGTTTTATGGGGATTACTCCTGAGGGGAGAAATCAAATATTGTACAAAACTGAACAATGTAAGAAAAAAATAGCCACAATGCTAAATAAATAAATAAATTGCATTTCTCTTATGCTAAGTGGTGTTGAACATTTTTTCATATGCCTGTATAGCATCTGAATGTCTTCTTTATATAAATGTCTATTAATACCATTTGACCATATTTTAATTTGGTCATTTGTTTCTTTGTTTTTGGATTGTGTAAGTGCTTTGTAAATTTTGGAGATTAACCTCTTACAAGATGTTTGATATGCAAATATTTTTTCTCATTCTGTATATTGCCTTTTTTGTTTTTGTGGTAGTTTCTTTCGAGATACAAAAGATTTTAAGTTTAATATAGTCCCTCTTGTTATTTTTGCTTTTGTTTCTCTTGCTGCTGGGGTTGTATTCCCAAATAAATCTTGGTAGATGTTCTGTAGTGTGTCCCCTATATTTTCTTTCAAGTACTTTGTGGTTTCAGTTCTTATGTCCAAATCTTTAATCCATTTTGAGTGAATTTTCATGTATGGTACTAAATATGTGTCTTGCTTTTTTTTTGGTTCGTGGCTATCCATGTTCCTGAGCTCTTTTCCAGCTGTCTTTTCTCAAATTTCTGTTCTTAATTCCTTTGTCAAACATTAGCTGTCCACATTTATATGGATTTATCTCTGGGCTTTTTATTCTGTTCCATTGGCCTGAATTTCCATATTTGTTCCAGTAACATACTGTTTTGATTACTGTTACTGTGTAATATTGTTTGAATTCAGGAAATGTGATGCCTCTGTTATTTTTTTCTCTCTGGATTGTTTTAGCTATCTGTGATCTTTTGTTGGTACATATAAATATAATTTTTTGTTCTTTTCCTTGATAATTGTCATTGGTATGTTGATAGGTATGGCATTAAATCTGTAAATTGCTTTGGGTAATATGGTTATTTTAATGGTGTTAATTTTTACCTGTAAGCATGGGATATCTTTCCATTTCTTTGTGTTTTTTATTTCCTTGAAAAGAATTTTATAGTTTTAATCACACAAGTCCTTCAGCTCCTTCATTAGGACTATTCCGAGGTATTTCATTTTTTTTTGGTGTGATTATAAATGAACTGTATTCCTTATCTCCCATTTCTAATACTTTATTCACATACAGAAATGCCACTTATTTTTATATTGATTGTGTATCCTGAAAACTTACTGTATTCATTTATTATTTGTTGAAGATTTTTTTTTGTAGACTCTTTATGTTGGTCTAAGTATATTAACATGCCATCTGTGAATAGTGACAAATTCACTTCTTTTCCAATTTGGATTACTTTCATGTCTTTTTCTTGTTTTATTGCTTCTGCTAGGACTTCCAGTCCTATGTTGAATGACAGTGGTAACAGTGGACATCTTTGTCTTGTTCCTGATCTTAGTGGAAATGCTTTCAGCTTTTGAGCATTCAGTATGATAGTGGCTGTAGGTTTGTCATACATATAGACTTTCATGATATTTATATAGGTTCCATTTATTCCCATTTTGGAGGGTTTTACCATAAATGGATGTGGATCTTGTCAAATGCTTTTTTGGCATCTATTGAGATGATCACATGATTTTTGTCTTCCTTCTTCTTTATCTTATGTGTGACATTGATTGACTTATTTATGTTGAACTAGTATCGCATCCTGGGATGAAGCCTACTTGATTATAGTGGATAATGATCTTAATAATTTTCTTTTTTTTTGTACTGTTCTGTTTGATCTTGTGGCCAGGGTAATTTTGGCCGCATAGAATATATTGGGGAGATTTCTCCCCTCTTCAACTTTTTTTAAAATATATATTTTTATTGTTATTTATGTCTTTTACATTTTGTATTCCCCTTGGGTAGCCCACCACCAATTCACCCGTGATCCATCTCCATGGTCCCTTGTGTTCTTTTCTATTCCATTTTGTGCGATTTTCCTTCCCTCCCTCCGCCTCTCCCCCCGCCCCTCCCCCCCCCGCTGATTGTCTCTCTCCTATTTGGTTTCCTTATATTCCTGTTATAAGTGAAACCATCGACATTTTTCTCTTTCTTTCTGGCTTATTTCACTGAGTATGATCCCCTCTAATTCCATCCATGTCGCTGCAAATTGCATGTGTTTATCTTCTTTCCATGCTGAATAGGATTCCATTGTGTATATGTACCACATCTTCTGGATCCAATCATCTATTTTTGGACATCTGGGTTGCTTCCATACCTTTGCTATTGTGAACAGTGC
>PVIJ01015241.1:0-37251 GCA_004024925.1 Scalopus aquaticus
CTGGAGCGGGGGAGAGGAAGAGGACATAGAGGACATCTTGCCCTTCCCTTCACCCCAGCCTTTGAGTTCATTTACAAGTGCCTGTGCAGGCTTTGTCTCCACCCTCTCATGGCACTTTGCAGCAGTTCCCACATGCCTGGGTCACCCAGCCTGCACGTGCCCAAGCAAAAGGCAGCTCCTCCCCTACGTGAATAGGTGAAAACTTCTGGTAAAATCACGTGCCTACCTCCCCTGCTCCAAGCACACCTCACATCCTATAAGTCAGATGTATGATCCAGATACAGGTCATCAACCTCTCATACTCCCCTCAGCTGCCATGCCACAATGCCAGTCAGCATGGTGAGGGTGGCCACATCACATGAGTGATTTCTCTGTCACTGTCCACTCTTAGAGTGGTGGGTAGGCCAGTAGGTCTGTTCAATTATTCTCCAATCTGACTAGTCGTCAAGTTTACCTGCAAATTGTTTAGAAGCAGATTATTGATTGGTTCCTTCATTCTACTGAACTAGATTTCAAAGCCCTGGTCCCTTGATTCTTATTTCTAACAATTCATGTTGTAATTTCATATAGCCAGTGTGACATCTGAACACCAGAAGATGAATTTCAAGCAAGGCTGTCAGTCAGGAATTTTCTCAGGTCTACAAGTCCTGCTATGGTATCCTAAATGTCAGCTTGCACTCCACACCGCATTCCTGATGCTCTTCTATTCTGCTTAGGGATTCCAGGGAAAAGCAAGATACAGTCATTGAAGAATCTGCCACATTTCATCTTTTGCCAAAGTCTCTTTTTCATAGAATAAGATAATGTACCAATAAGTTAGATTCCTTGGTCACTGAGCTAGAAGGATTGGTGAAAATAGCTCTAGAATAGAAAATGGGGAACAATTAAGAGAAATCCCCTCCCCCACTAGCTTCTGAGCTGCCCTTTTTCCTGCTTCAGCTGGCTTGGTCACTGTCTTAGTTACTAGTTCTCTCTTTCCCTCACTGCCCTACCCCTTTCCAAGGTCCAGCTCTTATTCCATGATATGGTCCAAGAAATCCTCCCATGTGTCTCCTCCCCTCCCAGGAATTTCACCATGCCCTGGGCTCCATCTCTCCCAGTTCTGCCCCATGGCTGACTCTCCTGCCATAGTAAGTCTCTTCCCTCTAGATGAGCATCATGACCAGCACATTATGGGTGCTGGCTAACTAACGGGATACATTTCCCCAATTTGACCCTATGCCTAAGCTTGTTAACACAGGGCCTGTTCTTGTTGGGAGTATGGCTTAGGGGTAAGACAAGTGGAAAATGGGGTACAGGAGGAAGGGAGAACCCTCTTATTTCATAGTTGTGCACAATTACAGAGTTACATCTTCTCCCATACGTGTGGTCTCATTTAATTTTCACAACAGTTGTGTGGGGTGGGCATTAATTACCAGTGTGTGGATAAGGAAGCTGCAGCCCAGGCAGGGGCAGAGAACAGCCCCAGGTCATGTAGCCCATAAAAGATAGAGCCAAGACTGAAAACCAGGCCTTCCTGCCTGCTCCTCAGCATTCCCCAGTCTAGAGAGGTTTGCGTCCTAGGCAAGGCACTGCACCAGAAGACCCAGTCTTTGGGGCCCCTTATCTGTTATCTTCATATTGGCAGCCTCCTTTCAAGGTGGACTCTGACTACTGACTCCCACCCCTCTCGATCCTCAGAAGAATCGGGGCCTCTGAAAGCTTCATCCTTCTCATGACATCACCTGCAGCCAGGGGTCTCTTGGTTGGCCCAGCTATTGCTCTATCCACATAGCTCAGTACACAGCTTGGATGTGTGGCCACCTCCACACAGCATTCCTCCCTCGCATCCAAACATGTGCATGCACACACATACATCTAAGCTCAGCTTTCACACTCATGGGCACGGTGCACTATGCAGTTTATAAAGCACTTTGCCACTGACCATCACCCTAATTAGTCACAGTAACTGTTACTGTATGCCAGGGAGCATTCTGGGTGTTTCTTGCCACTATCTAACGTGAGGCTCAGAGACCAGGCTGCATGAGTTAATCCTGTTCACATCTCACAGCTTAAAGATAGGAGGACAGAGAGGGGCAGGGGTGTGTCCCAGGCTACACGGAGACCATGTAAAGGAGCTGGGACAGTATAACTCCCATCCTCTACCTCCCAGTCAAGGGTTCCTTCCACCAGAACACACTCCCTGCTGACTCAAAATCCACAATTAGAATGTGTGTACACACTGTCCACGTTTGAGATATAAATGTATGCCTGTGTCTCTGTATTTGTGCAGATTCCTCACACACCAGCTGTGATTACTAACATGCTCTTACACGGAAGAGTGAATCACCTGCTCATCTGGGCTTTCGCAACCCCTCAGTAGTTTATCTTGGTGCTGCCATTGTTTCCTGACTGGTCAGCCAGTACTGCGGACCATGAACAGTATAGTCACTAATGCGTATTTTTTGAAGAACAAGTAAATGTTTTAATTGAGTGTCTGTGAGAGATTGTAGTGCTCCAATTGATAAATCAAAGTCCAGACATCTACAATTTTGAAGCAAAACTCACTCTTCCTCAAATAACTATTCTGCTTTTGAGAAACAGCTGCTGGCACCTGGTGATTAACAAAGTTAAATTACTGGCTCTGGCAGATTTTGAATGCCTAAACATGGGTCTCCATGTGACCACACCAACTGATCAGCCCAACACTATGACCCACCAAGGCATCACTGAATGTAGAGGTATAAACAAAATCAATGTGTAGCAGGTCCTAAAAGCATAAATGAATTACAGGAGGTTCACACTTCCATTGCACCTACTCCTGCTGTAATGTAAAGTTTGCTCTCCCTCAGCTCATACTTAAGTCCTTGTGGGGAGTTCCCAATAACCAGCTTACTGGAGAAATGCAGATGACACTGCATGATAAGCAGGAACTATTGCAGCCAGAATTTGGCAACTGTGGTATTACAGCTCCACTGAGGTGTGATTTTGATGAGAACTATGGAAGGGAAAAAACTCAGAGCCATGCGCCTGGTTGACCTCTATCTAGAAAATGACCTGGCCAGGGGCACTGATAAACAACCTGGACAGACGGTCAGAAACTGAAAAAGAACAAGTTTGACAAACACATAGCAATACCAATAATGCAACAAAATAATAAGTGCTTATTACACTGTTCAACAGTGAGATCGTTACTGACTTAAAAAGGTATGCTGAACATGAATATAACCCTGAACATTTTGTATTAGCTCTCATTTTGAAGATATTTCATATAATTCATTTTATATGTTTCACTGTGTAAATTTATCCAGTAGGACTTCAACAACATCCTATATCAGCCTAGAATGATGTAATATTGCATCATCGCATTGCATAATACCATCATGCACACATCATCCAGAGTTGATTGCATCATTTTCTGATGCAATGCAATACTACTGCCAGGTGGCTGCTGAAGTAAGCTGACATCAGCAGTGCACTAGAGAAAGCCCATCGGAAAGGTTGAGCACTGAAAATATTTCAGACTTTGTGAGAGACAGTTTAAGCTACTGTTCCATAGAACTGTTATTTAATTTAATTTTTTTATTTATTTATTTTATCCATTTAGGCACAATACAGAACAGCAATGCCTTGAAAGTGAGTTAATAGCATGGACAATTTCTGCTCTATTTGTGGGAAAGTGACATTTGCCAACCAGAAGAAAAGTTATCACTTCTCAAGTGAAGAAGGCTTATCATCTTGACTTCGGATGCACAGCCAGTGACCAAGAGAAGCCTTGGGCCCCGCATATATGCTGTGCTACATGGACAACACAGCTTTCACAGTAGTTAAATGGCAAAATACCATCAATGCTGTTTGCAGTCCCCATGGTGTGGAGAGAGCCAAGCAACCACATAAAAGACTGTTCCTTCTGCTTGATTCCTCCTCTTTCCAGCGGAATAATGAAGCAAAAGAAGTCGAGAAGAGTCTACCCAAACATTCTGTCTGCATTGAGACCTGTTGCACATGGTGAGGGACTTCCTATTCCAGAACCAGCAGCAGAATATTTTTTTTTTCTTGATTCATCTGATGAGGATAAGGGTGAGCCGACCTGTTCCTCTCCTGTTCCATCAGCATGCAGTGATCTAGATTTTCACTGTGGTGCATCATCAACCCCACATAGACTAACACAGGAAGAACTAAATGACCTGGTTCATGATTTGGACTTATCCAAGAACAAGGCAGAATTGCTAGGATCAAGACTCCAACAATGGAATCTTCTAGAAGAAGATGTCACAATTACTTCCTATCGAAAGCGCCACCAGCAGTTGGAGCCTTTCTTCAGAAAGGAAAGTACTCTGGTATTCTGTACCGATAATGAGGGCCTCATGAATGCCTTAGAAATCACTCATGACCCACAAGAATGGAGATTATTTCTATACTCTTCGAAACTGAGTCTTAAGGCTGTGCTTTTGCACAATGGAAACCATCTTCCATCTATTCTATTCCTCAATAGCTGTATAAGAGACAAGCGAAGAAATCTAAGAAGTAGTCTATGACATGATTTTCTACAGGTATTAACCATAGGCCTATTACTATTGACATGCATTTCATGTGTAAACATCAATTTATTGCAGATTACAAAAAAACTTGAGCCAAAATTAGAATTTGACTGTCATATTCGTGTTGAGCACATACAAGTTGATAGGAAATAATTAATATTATTTCAGTAACATGACTTTTGTAAAAATTTATTGACCAGTGTTATGTGCAAAGTATAGTCTAAGGACTTTGCCTACATCTCTTTGAATGGGCTGGATATAAGAATATTTGTATCCCATATGAATACTTTCCCAAAGGAACAGGATGACCCAGTCTATGGAACTCCGCTCTACCTCTTTCTACAGACATCCCAGTGCTTGTTTGATGAGCCAATGAACACTGCTATTATTACCAGTCACATAAATTGCTATTAACCATATGTCATTTATCCATTACAATGTAAATAAATTATACTTAAAGTTACTCATGGAATAGTTAAATGTTAATAGCTGTTTAAATTTTAAACTAACTTTGAACTTCAAAATTTCATTAAACTTGTAATGAATTTTAAAATCTTATATAGAACAAATACACATAATTATTTAATAGATATGAGCATATATTATATCCAGTATTCAAATTCCAAGAATAAGCTATTAGGATGAAAATTTCTAAAAAGGTTTTGAGGTTGGGGTGATAATGAAAAATAAGTGAAGAAACACTCGTAGCCAAGGGAAAGATACATGATACTATCCAGACTTATTTGGAATTTAATTAATGATATACCAAAGACTGAAAATTATGGGAGTTCATTCATCAAAATAGTGGCCTCCAAAGTGCTGAAGATGGCAAAAATATCATGTGGAGTCTATCCCCATTTCACCTACTACTCCCTTTTCCTGGCTCTGGTCACTGTACTTGCCTAGAGCCAGAGTTGATCTAAATTCCTCCCCTACCTGCTGAATTTTAAAAAGTCAACCCCCCCCCCACTCATTGTAGAAAGGGAAGAAGTAATAGGTAGCCCTGCAAGCCCAGTGGTCTATGGAGGGGAGATAAGAAGGCAGTTCTTCATGATCGTGATTCCCCCTTATCTTTATCAAGCACACTTTCAACTTAATTTTTGTTAGAATTAATTTCCAAGTTCCTTGCCACCCCCATTATCCTTCAAGTCCTATTACCCCCTAAAGAGACTATGGCTTATGGAATCAAGGAAAGAACTTCGAGACAATCAGTGGGGGGGAGGGGGGGAGGAGGGAGCCGGAGGGAGGGATGGGAAAGGGCACAAAATGGAACAGAAAAGAACACAAGGGACCATGGAGATGGATCACGGGTGAATTGGTGGTGGGCTACCCAAGGGGAATGCAAAATGTAAAAGACATAAATAACAATAAAAATATATTAAAAAAAAAGATTTTATTAAAAAAAAAAAAAAAGGAAAGAACTTCGGCTTCTGGTGAATACCACAATAGCAAAAGCAAGTCTTGATTCATGTCCACAAGCAAGGTGCTACCTTTCTCTGGATGGAACTCTTTAATTCCTTTTCCCAAAGCAATAAAAAATTGTTCCTTTAATGATAGTTTACAGTAGAGGAGAGGCAGCCACCATGAGGGCCTCATTACCCATAAAGTTCTGTCCCAGTGATTAGGGAGTCTCATGATGTGATGATTAAATAGTGAGGCCCAGGAAATACTCCCCAAAATGGGAATGGTGAACCTCTGACTGCCTAAGGGCCCTGTGCCTCAGTAGGTAGTGTGGCTGGGAGGATAACATCTTCCACCACACAAAGGGACTTTCACACTTGGCTCATAGTGCTCTTCTCTACCCCAACTCCTGCCACCATCCTAGGATATTTCACTATCCACTTGGATAATCCAGTCTGCATCCTTGCCTCTGAGGCTGTTAACCTTTCATGACCAAGATCCATAACTTGGATGTTATCATTACCCAGAGTTCTTCTTAAATACTATCATCCCATTGTCTAACCATCTGATTAGTCTCTCAGTTAATCTTTCTCATTCTATCAATACCCCTTTCCCAGACACCGAGAACACTGCCACATATATGGCAGGCACTTGGAGTACTCAGTTAACATTAAGCCCTATCCATAACTTCAGATGCTCCTGCCCACAGACCTCATCACTGTCTCCCAATCTACCACTCTCTCCTCTTCCTCCACAAGCCTGCCTGTATCCTATTGTTCATTTCTTCTACTCTGTATCCATTATGTGTCAAGCACTGTGGGCACAGTAGTGAAAATAAAAACTCATACATTCACTGCCCTTGGTCTTGGATCGTTATTCTAGACCCATATTAACAAGACTAAAAGCTTGGAAATAACACTCACCTTTTTTTATTCTGACACCAAGATTACTGAGCACCTTGGGGTGAGAGTCCCCCAAATCACGGGCTCCACCCTCTATTGGAGCCTCTCCAAAGCCTGACATCCCCCCATATTGCCCATTCTAAGTCCCTTCCCCCAGATCTTTCCCTCCCACCTCCTCAGGAGCTGGGATGCTGAGGCAGTCTTCAACTCTTCCCTCTATTGGCTTCTGCCTGCTCAAACCTTTATCCTTTCCCAAGAAAATCCTAGATTGTTACTGTCTCCCTTAGCTACCTACCTTCCTCTCCTACCTATCTCATCTAATTTTTTAAAAGGAGAGTCTATACTTGATGTCCAGTCTTTGCTCCAGACTTGCTCACATTGGGGCTCGTCTTCAAAGTGTGTCCTCTGTGCCTATAACCCGATTCCTTTATTTCACTGCAATGCTGCCTGCATACTGTAACACCTATCTGAGAGGCATGCTAATATCACTCCCCTGAACCCAACAAAGTCACCTCAAACTAAGCAGACTGAAGTGGAAACTTTCCCAAGTCATTTCTAATGTGATAGCAAAATGTTTGACAGCCCATGAAAAAACAAACAATAAACTCAGAAATGTAAAGTAGGTTTAATGTAGAGGTCAACTTCAATTGATTGTGGCTGCCTGGAGTGCTGTGTTGAGTAGGTTTCTGAGGATGCACCCTGGCTCAAAGAGAAAGACTGCTGATATTAGCAATATCTGTAAATACAAGTGAAAGGAAATCAAAATGTCAACATCCAATCAACAGGAAGGAATAAAATGCCCAAACAGTGTTTTTTCATGTAGTCCTCTAACTTGAGCCCTATTACAAAAACCCATAGGCCCTGGCTACCCCCACCAAATCTAAGTAGATACCTGAATCTCACTTGTAGGAGAAACCACAGGCACCAGAGCTGCCACTGGTGCTGGCACTAGCTCCACCGAGGCCAGTGAAGAGCCCAAATGTAAGAGTGGCAGTGAGGCTGGTGCTCGTACTGAAGCTGGAGCTGGAGCTGGAGCTGGCACCAGCACTGGCACTGGCACTGGCTCCTCCACTCTCTTGGGCTTTGGCTTTTGCTTCAGCTCCCATCTGGATCCGGGCTTTGGCCCAGGGTCCAATATCAGCTTCATCCCAGTTGCAGGGCCCAGCAGCATTCTCAGAGCCAAGCCCAATGCCCATACGAGCTCTGATCTCAGCCCTCATCTTGGCTTCAGCTGCAGCCTCTGCTGCAGCCTTCAAATCTGCTTCCATTGCCTCTCGGTACTGAGCTGCCCATTCCTTGGGGTCCTTCTTTTGTACCTGAAACAGAAATAACCACCATCAGAAGGGTCAAGAATCCAAATTCTAAGTAAGTAGTGCATGACAGACACCATGCTACTTGCTACATGCAGTAACAACAGTACAATAAATACTACTAGTAATTATATATTTAATATTCCTAATCTGACACTTATTAAGTTCTGTGACCTTGGAGATATCACCTAACAACCTTTCTGGGCCTGAATTTTCTCATTTGCATTAAGGCAATGACATATAATTAAATATTAAACATTTCAAAGTGTTTGGTACATTAAAAAAGGCTTCAGAAATGTTCATGCAGGAGCTGCAGGCTGCTAAGCACACTACCTGCCCCACCCAGGAGCAGCCCATGTTCTCAATATGCCAAGCTGCTCAGCTCTCCAATTACCTTGCAGGCAAACTTGAGGACTTTCATCTTGCTGGTCTCATAGTAGGAGCGCAGGCCCCAGAAGAACTCATACTCAGGGGGATTACTATTAGGGACTCTGACATAGTCCAGGTACCTTGAAAAGAGAAATTCAAAGCCTTTATGTTAAAGGCCATTTATGGCCCATCCATGCGACTGGACAGGATCTAGGTGGTAATCACCTCCCATCTAAATACTGCAGCTTTTCTTCCAATAGAGTCCCATCCCATGGGTCCTGCCAGGAAGCCACGTGGAGGGGTGTGTTTGGGAGGGGAACACATAGGTAGGGGTTCTTTAGAAGACCACAATTTTCTGCCCCTTGTCAATGAACTAAGATTCCTGTTGGGTGTGTTATAGAGAAGTCATTTCTTCAGACCCCCGGCTCTGAGCACACCCCATCACAGGGACTCATCTAAAGCCTGATGGAGCCCTGGGACAGTCCACCTTAAAAATGACTGTCAGGGGAAGAAAAAGTTTACCATGAGCAGTATAAAAAGTTAATCAAGTATATTCCATGCATAATCCTTAGTCTTTGTGTGCGTGCCCACATGTGCATGAGTGCACACGCTAACACACCTGTGTGACTGCACACATGTTCTGCAAGGACCAAGAAAGGGGTGGCCCTGGCCACAAAGTCAAGAAGGTTGGGGTTCAGGCCTGAATAGGCCCCTTATCAGCTGGGCCATGCTCAGACTTCAACTCTGAAGGCCAGTTGCCTCAAATATAAATAAGAACAAATGGCATGGCACCACTTACTCTGCAGTGTAGTTACAGAATTGTAATGAGATGTACAAGTCAAGTTCCCAGCATGGTACGGTACCTGGCTGCATAAAGCTACCATTCTATGGCATTTCTTTATGGAATTTAATTCCTATGAAGTCCTGGCTAGTAGAGTAAAAAGAACCAAGGTACTGGGGCCATGATCTAAACATAACTCTTGAATTTTCTACTTGTGTAACTCTAAGCAAATGACTTCATCTCTCTATGCCTCAGTTTCCTCACATTACAATGCTGGTGATGACAATCCTTCCCTTACAGAATTATTCTGAAGGAATGTGTGATAGTACATGTAACAGGTCAGGAAATGTGTATTGCTACTGCCTGTCCCTAACTCAGGAATAAACACTACCACCTGTATACACATGCACACACATATGCCATACATAACTTATCACTAAGTTGTGACATAGAAAAAATGCATGGAACACACAAACACCAGACACTTACTTTTGCTTCACAAATTCATCAGTAATGAGCTTCTTCACATCCCCAAAAAGTGAGTGATGTATCCTGAGAGCAGAGAAAGAAAAATACATACAAACATACATATAATCAGGGTTGTGGCACCTCCCAGATATGGACAGAGATATTTCCAACATGGAAAAAAGGGTTCCAGCAGAAGAAGGAAGCTCTGTAGAATCCCAAGAGACAGTGAGAGAAAGATCAGAGCGCTCAGGACCATCTCCTCATCCATCCCAATCAGAACCCTGGGCCCCCCAATCCAGTCCTGTACCCGACCCCACCCCGCCTGCTCCACCAGACAACCAGGCTGATGCAATCCTGCGACCGTCCTCTTGTGCCAAAGGACAACATGGACAGCAAGCGCTGAGAGAGCCCAATCATACCCAGGGCGCAGTCCCAACTTGCGTAGCACCTCCCAGATGACAGCTGCAAGGAGTGGCAAGAAAGGAGACAAAGACAAAAAAATGAACATGCAGAATTCTCACCACAGACACCCATTCAATTGTATACCCAATCACTCACCTTCACTCGACCGATTTCCATTCATGAAGATGATGCTGAGAAGCACCATGAGAAGACCCAGCTTTGGTGAGTCCTTCGTCCTAGGGAAATGATAGAACAGAGAGATTTATGTCCAGCAACAATATGAAAAAAAACATATCAGCCAGTTCACTAGGGACACTGGGCAAGGCACTTTGAATCTCAGTGTCCTATGCAGTAAAATGGAAAATCACATCCCATCGCTGTGAGTCCTTTTTCTCTATCCCAGACTCAGTCTCAAGAGAATGCTAGGAACAGTCCAACCAATGTACTTGCCCTTCAGGCAACATAATCCATCCACACCAGGAATCCCTCCCTTGAGAACTAAGGCCAGATTAGGCATTCAATAGGAAGAGACAAGCAACAGGTCTGCTTCCCTGAGAAGGTTCTGGAGAAACAGAAAACCTGACAATAGAATGTCTTGCCCCAAGCCTCTATAACTTCCAGTCAATCAAATCAGGTACCACTATTGTGTCAGGGTGCCAAGTTCGTGCAGGAGTTGTAACAAGGGCTTTTTCAGTCCTGTCTTTCCTGATTCTTTAGGGGAGCATAGGGAGAGGATACAGGGACAGGGTAGTAGCATAGACAAAGTAGAAGCCCCCTCCCATCCCAGCCCTTTTCTAGCTTACGTTCCTAGTATGCCTGCATCAGTGGGCTCTAAGGTGCTGAGAAGAATGTACAAGTGGTCATTCTTATCAATTTCCTTCAATTGAATCCCAAATACCTGTGGATGGGAAGAACAGCTTGTGAGCTCACAACATCCAGTTTCCTGGGCACCTCACAGCTCCCAATGTACCGTGTGTGTGTGTGTGTGTGTGTGTGTGTGTGTGTGTGTGTGTGTGTATGTGTAAGAAATTGGTGAGATAATGCACATAAAGCACTTACTAAGTGGCCAGCACAATGCAAACAGGCAACAAATGTACTATTACTATCATAATCTTTGTGATTAATGGGAATCTAGAAAGATATTCTCTAATGGAAAATGGAAGGGAGAGGTGTGCATCTGAAATACATTACAGCATATGTTCAGCAGTGAACAGAAGCCAGTACTAAGCTGGGTGGCTTGTGTTCTAACTGAGCTTTTACCACTGACTGTTTTAACACCTGCCTAGTCTACGTTCCTCCCTAAGCCACTTTGTGCCCATTTGCAGTGATGAGTCTGGATTAGTGTTTATGGTTCCTCCCTCCCAGAAAAAATATGTACACTTTCATTGGATTCATTTCTTCCCCATTGTGCCCAACCCCAGGGCTGCCCCTTCACCTTCTCCAAGGAATAGCCTGCTCGTTCAATGATTTCAGGGTACACATCAGTGTATTCTTTGATGATGTCCTTCAGCATGTCTGCAAGGGGAAAAGTGTTGGAAGCACCTGGGCTGAAATGAAGCCAAGTGGTCCCCATATCCAAGATATAGATCTTTTGCCCATCCTACTGTGAGTAGCATAAACAGGCTCTGAGAGAATGAAGAGATGCTAGCACTGCCAAAGAAGAATTTGGGCAGGACAGAGGACAGAGGTGGCAGACTAGGAGCGAGGAATACCCACCCCCAGCACATGGGGGAGAGAATGGTGGAGGGCATTGCTAGGGAGAGGCAGGTTAGTAGGACACTACCTGAGCGTTTGATGGGGATCTTCGTTTGGTCTTTAACCAACAGGTACTTCACCAAATCGTTTGCCTGGGGAATACGAAAAGATGGAAAGAAGATCAAAATATGTTTATAGAAGACTTGAGGAGATGGCAAAGAAGGAGGCAAACAATGCAGTGGAAAGGCAGAATGCAGAGAACAGAGATCTTACCCTTCCTTGCAAAAGGGCCACATCCTGAGGTGGTAGTACTTCGGTCTCTTGGGATGACTGAAGCTTGGTGGCTCTGCGACGAGCCTTGCCCCTACGGGCTTTAGGTGATCTTAGGGAGAGCAAAGCCCTACGGGCCCAAGCAGCCAGCCGAGTCCTTGATGCCCTGCGGGCCCAAAAGGCTATGGGGCCCCTTGAAGCCCTGCGGGCCATTGAGGCCATTAGGGCCTTTGAGACCCTTCGTCCACCTGTGGTTCCAGAAGCCTGACTCTGATCACTGCTGCCATCCTCTTCCCCATTTAGATGTTTCACCTGCATCAATAAAGAAAAAGTGCATCACCAGATGAAGTAGGTGGCCCTCCTTCCTTATCCTATCTCTTTCAGAAAGCCCTCTCTAACCTTACTCTTGTATTAATAGTGTGGTTCACTAGACACTGGCTATTGAGCCAACGGGTTTGTCTTTCACTGGCTTCCAAGCAGGAGTTCTATCTTCCCATCAGGCCAGAAGCAACCCAAGAGTGAAGCCTGATGCTTATCTTCCTATGTCCACCACTTGCCCTACTTGTACCATCCCAAACAAATCACTCCACCTTTTTGGAAGTCAGCCTCCTTCTCTATAAAACTGGGTCACTTTCAAGATTTAATAAGATAGTCTATGTGAATGTGCCTAGCTCAAGGTCTAACACATGATAGCTACTATGTAAATATAAACCACATGACATTCAGATTACAGTTATGCATATTTCTGTCTCATCTCCCCACCAATTTATGTCCTTCCACAGCCTTGATGTACACAGGTAATGTTCTAAATGTTTGTAGAACAAATGAATCAACTGACAGAAGACTGGAAAGGAATGAGTGATGAATGCAAGGTCTTACCTTTCGGGCTTTCTTAACCTTGACCTTGGGCTGAGTATCTTGATGTTCCTGAGCCTGGGCAGCAGCACCCTCAGGCTCAGGTTGGTTTGCTGAAGCCTGAGAGGCAGCAGCCTCAGTGTCTAGAGCCTTTGTATTTACCTTCGTATCAGCCACACAGCTGACCTTTTTGATCTCAGTGGCAGGCACTGTCAGAGCCTTTGGGTCAGCATTTTGCATCTTGGGATGAGCTGCTAGACTCTTCTTTTCAGCTGCCAGAACCTGGTTATCAATCAGCTTAGTGGTAGGTGATGTCTGAGCGTCAGCTGCTTCCTGAGCCTCTGGGGACTTTGAGACCTCTGTGGCCTTTGAGATCCCTGTTGTGTTTGAGACCGTCACGGCCTCTGAGACCTCTGCCGTCTTTGAGGCCTTCGGTGTCTTTGAAACCTCCAAGTTCTGGGTCACTGTCAATTGGTTCTGCATCTTCAAGCTGCTAACCTTTTCAGAAGCTTCAACCTGCAAGAGGAAGCAGGGAAGTTCACAGGCTTTCTCCCCACCTCCAACTAGGCAAAAGGCTCCAAAATGCCAAGGCCTTACTTCTCTGTCCTATAGTACCTTATAATTGTAGTGTGCTCTGACCACCTCACTCCATGGGGCTACCCTTCCTCTGAGCAGTAACTGATTGCTAAAGAGGGATCAGCCTGCTCTCTCCTCTTCTATCCTTCTTTCCTGTCTCTACTGGCATGGGGGAACAAGGCAGGGAAATAGGTGGAAAAGAACAAAAATGAAGGGAAGGTGCCAAGGAATTTGGGGCAGCAACAGGGGCTGGAGAAGAAAAGCAGCCAGGGAGAGGAGGCCTTACCTGGAAGCCGGTTGAACCTGTACCACTGTCGCTTGTGTCAGACATGTCTCAAGTTGGACTGGGAAGGGCTGAGCCTGAATAAGTGAAGGCCTAGGTCAAGGGGAGAGTCCAATGAAAGCCCACTGTTCTGTTCTGCCTGGCGGTTATCCTCACTGTCCCTAGGCCCAAGTCCCAAAACCCTCCCCCACCCCCAACGACTTGGTTCTCAGATTCAGTAATCCAGAGCATCTACGTCTCAATTCTCTGCAGCCGCACCCTCCCCTTCTCCAGGAAGATGTGCCAGCGCGGCAGCTCTGAGGTACCCGCCCCTTTTCCCAGAGCATCCCCCTCCCAAACCCCAGCCGCAGGTCGAAAGTGCGCGTGCGCATCCGATGCAGGGCCCACCTCCGCCCCGCCCGCTTTCTGAGCACAAACCCTTTCTTTGATGTCCATCGTGCACATGCGCATTCCGCAGTTGGCCCTTTACACGCCCCTTTCTAGCAATTCATAGTGCGCGTGCGCAATAGCAATGGCCTCAGCCCAGCACCCTTTTCCATCACACGCCCCTCTCTGGGTCCGCAGTATCATTCGGTCCCGCCCTCTCCCCACAAGCCTTCCCCTCAAACTGTCGCAGTGTCTGGTGGTCCCGGCCCCTCCCCTACTCACACCCACCCCACCAAATCCAACGTCCCGCCCGGTCCCGCCCTTTTTTTAATAACACACCCCCCCCCAACAGGAGGAAAGTGCATCTCGTTTCCACCCCTTCCCAATACACCCCCTCCTCAAATCTGTCTTGAGCTACTGATTCCAGCTTGGGCCCAATGAGACCGGGTCCAGTCCCCTCCCTTGCCAGCCGGATGGATCCGGTACGATCCGGTCCTCAAGGCAGGTTTTCTCTAGATCCCAGAGGGTGGGGCCGACCCCTACCGGGCTCTCATCTAGAGCTCGCTCCAGCGACTCACCTCGTCCTCCTATAATTCCCACTTGTGTCCACTCTCTTCAAGCCCCTTGGAAACTCGGAGACTGCCTCCCTCCCCTAGGCCGGAAGTGGTCCCGCCCCTTTCCGCCTCCCTAGGGGGCCTCGGTCCCAACCAGTCTGCCCTTCCCCCACTCCCTGCTCATTCCTTATCTCCCCCTCGTATTCCCTCTGCCTTGCTCCCCACTCCCTATCCCCCGTGGCATTTCTTATTTACACCACAGAATTCCCTGTTCCCATTCTTTACATCCTCCTCTGTTACCTACACATTCCCCTCCCCCAGTATTCCTTAACTCTTCTTCAAACCCCTATTTTCTTCTCTAGATTTCCACTTTCCCCTAGTATTCCTCTTCCCCCCTCAAATTCCATTCTCCCACCCAATATACCCGGTTCTCAGCTCATCTCATCCTTCCTTCCACTAGTCTCTGTTCCCCAGTCCATACAGCTTACTACTCTCTCAGTTGTCCTTCTTGCCTACATCGCACTCTGGGTGACCGCTCCCCCAGCTGTAGTGGTGCAGTTAGGAATTGCCCACCTGCCAGGTTCCAGGGACTGAAGCCACTGTCTGGCTGTCAGGAAACCTCAATCTCAAAGACCCTCACCTAGTCCTCAAGAGAGTTCGTGATGTGTCTGCGTTCTCTCGGTCCCTCTCGAAGTCTCAGCCTTCTGGACCCGATCTACAGCCAACCCAGCCCAGCCCCTTTCCGCAGCCCCCTGCTACCCCCCCTCCTTCTTCGGGGGTGGGGCTATGGGGCCCTGCTCAGGGCTGTCTGACGCCAAAGACCGTGTTTATGCCACTGTACCTGGCTTGGTCTGAAGCCCTTCCAGCTAAAACCACCCCCACAAAGCGATTCATTCATTGAATTTATTTATTTTTTATCTTTATTTTTTTATTACAAAGGTAATGTGTTGTCCTTGTGAAAATTCAAAAAATGCGGAAATGTGTAACATACCAATGAAAGGCCACCCTTATCCTCCAGAAATAACCACTATTAATATTTTGATATACATCCCTCCAGATTTTTTCCTATTCATATACCAATTATTTGGCTTTTCTCCCCACAAATG
The DNA here is from genome assembly GCA_004024925.1 of Scalopus aquaticus. Taxonomy (NCBI): domain Eukaryota; kingdom Metazoa; phylum Chordata; class Mammalia; order Eulipotyphla; family Talpidae; genus Scalopus; species Scalopus aquaticus. The sequence continues at coordinate 15,859 of PVIJ01015241.1, forward strand.
GTACACTCTACCTACTGTTCTGTGACTTTTTTTCCAGTTACATATTTGAAACAGTTTATAATGTAGTGCACATTTTTCTTAAACTTTTCATGCAGAGATGGCCCATAATTTCTTGAACCAGCCCAGGACATTTAGACTTTTCCCATTGTTTTTATTATTACAGGCAATGCTACAAGGAACATTCCTGTACCTGTATTGGACTTTTCTTTGTAGCTATTTGTGGTATTTTTTTTTTTTTTTGCTGATTCAAATGCTGCAGAAGTTCCATTTATACAAAATTTGCCATCTTACTCTCAAAAGGTACATGGAGTAACAGTCCTACCAACAAGTCTCTCATATGTTTATGTGCTGCATATACTAGAAGTATTTTCATGTTACTTATGATGACTTTTGCCATGCAAAGGGGTTTAATTATTACATAGTGAAAAGTATCATTTTCCTTTATCATGACTGGATCCTGCTTCATTCTCAGAGATATTTTCCACACCCCTGTAACAATTCCTGTGTTTTTTACCCCAAGCACTTTCACGGCTTTATTACTTACGTTTAAATGGTTGATGATTCCAATTTTTATGTAAGAATTCAGCTTAATTATTTTCCAAAATCATAGTCTCATCTCTAAATCATGTGCAAATTAATCCATATTTTCCCCACTGATTTAAAATGCCACTCTTAACACATAAAAAAATTGGGTCTTTCATCTCTCAGTCTCTTTTGAAGTCTCAGCTTTCCGGACCTGATCAGCCTTCTGGACCCAACCCAGTCCCTAAATAACTGGGTCTATTCAAGAGAACAAAATAAGATGTATAAATAATGGGTCATTAATTTTAGAGTATGTGAATGTAGACTTGGAAAACCTGAGATCATCAACTAAAACGTTAGTAGAAACCATAACGAAATTCAGCACACTGATCAGTTACAGTACCTTCCTATATACAAAAGTAATACAAATAGTCACAAGTCTGCTTTATGAAGTCTCCTTTCCCTTTACTAAGCAAATACAATACCATGAATCCTTATGTCCTATAGATAATTCAGAACACACATACACATAGCTATCTCCAGATGGTCAAGGTGGACTTCTGTTCTCCTGAATCCTCTTTCTCTGAACTGTTGCTTTCTTTAAGTGGTGAGGTATCGGTTCACTACTTTCTTGCCTCCTAGATTCTCTCCCTCTTCCACAGAACTTTATTTCACACTAGACACAGCCCTTCCAGTTCTTGCAGCTCTAGTTTAATACTCCAAATTTCCATGCCTTTCAAATCCTTGCAAGCCTTGAATGCCAAGATATGAACTTTGGTCTTGACCCAAAGAGCACTGGGGAATTATTAAAGAGTTCTAGGATTATATATAACACAGATTTGTGTTTTAGAAAGAACACCCTAACTGCTTAATCCATGAGTAAGTGAACTAGATGTCTTTCTGGAAAGGGGGAAGCGTTGTCATCCAGGTAAGCAATGACTATAGTTTGGTCTAAAGTGATAGAAGTAGAAATAGTGAGAAGTGATTGAATTCAGAAGACTATAAATAAGTGGATATGTGGGAAAAAGGGGTGAGGATTAAGGAAGTGTCAAAGGGAACTTTTGGGTATCCGATCTAAAATATGTAGATGGTAACATCTTTCACTGAGATGTGAAATACTAATGGAGGAGAACTGAGCATTAATTTAGAATACTTGAGGGACCTCCAACTGGAAGTGTTCCATAGACAATTGAATACACATGTCTAAAGTTCAGAAGTGGTCTGAGCTGAGGTTATAGATCTAGGAGTCATCAGCATATACATGGTTCTTTAATTCTTGGGCAAGGGAAAGACCAGCTGGAAGAATGTGCAGCCTTAGAAGAGATGGGGACTAGGGAAGAACTCTGGAGTCCAGCAAGCATCTATACCATAGGTGGAAGGAAAGGAGCTAAGGAGAGAGAAGAATAAGTAGTGACAAAGGAGATAGGGAGAAAAGCAGGAGAAAGTAGTACCAAAAAACCAAGGGAAGAAAATTTTTCAAAAGAAGGGGTCAATGCTATTGAATACTATCAAGAAGTCAAGAAATGGCCTAAAAAATTATCTAGGGATTTTAACAATGAGGAAATGGTCTGCTCTCTGGTGACCTCAGAGGGATATTTGTGGCATCAATTACTTACCCTGATAGTCATTCTCCTCTTCTTCCATAATAATACAGCATCTGATATTTAGCTGGATACATAGTGTCCTGGAATAAAGGAGGGTCACATCCTAAGATAGTGGCCCTTACTAGTTTTCCAGTCATTTTCTTATTATACTGGTAAACAAATATTTACAAAAGTCATGTTACTGAAATAAAATTAGTCATTTCCTATCAATTTGGATGTGCTAAACACAAATATGACAGTCAAATTCTAATTTTGGCTCTAGTTTTTTTTTTGTAATCTGCAAGAAATTGATGTTTATATCACAAAATGCATGCCAATAGTAATAGGCCTATGGTTAAAACCTGTAAAAAATCAAGTCATAGACTACTTCTTTGATTTCTTCGCTTGTCTCTTATACAGCTGTTCAGGAGCATCTCTGGGGAGTGTCCAGCAGCAGTCAGCCAGCATTGTAGTGGACCATTTTCCCTGGTATCTTTGTTCCACTGATGCGATATCTTGATGAAAACGTTCGCCATGTTCATCACTAACCATACCACAGTTTTCAGGGAATAAATCCAGATGGGAATGAAGGAAGTGGATCATTAGAGACATAATGCAGACAAGTTTCTGATACTGCAGCAGTATGTCTTCTACTAGTTCCTTGTAGCTTTCTGCCCTAACATTCCCAAGAAAGTTTGTAGACACTAGGCAAAAAGCATTCCATGCTTGTTTTGCATCACCCTGCAGCAAGTTGTTGAACAGGCCATCTTTGAAGAGCTCTCGAAACTGAGGAGCCACAAAAACTCCCTCTTTAATCTTTGCTTCGCTGAGTCGAGCAAATTTTTCATGCAGGTATCAGAAAGCTGGCGAGGTCTGAACCATGGCTTTCACGAAATTCTTCGTCAAACATAGTTTGATGTGAAGGGGTGGTAGCAGGATTTTGTGAGTCTCGACCAGAGCTGGGTGCTCGATATTTTTCTCTCCAACTGCTACATTTTGTCTGTGAGTCCGTTCCTTCTGCAAGTAGTGCAATTCACTTGCTTGGCTAGCCCACAAACATAAGAAACACATGTATTTTGTATATCCCTGCTGCAGTCCCATTAAAAGGGCAACTAGCTTCAAATCACCACAGACATGCGAGCTGTACTTGTTATACTCAATGGAATTCAGTAGCTGCTTTAAGTTATCATATATCTCTTTCATGTGGACAGCGTGCACTACTGGAATAGACGGAAGACGATTTCCATTGTGCAAAATCACAGCCTTAAGACTCAGTTTCGAAGAGTTTAGAAATAGTCTCCATTCTAGTGGGTCATGAGTTTTCTAAGGCATTCATGAGGCCTTCAATATCAGAATACCAGAGTACTTTCCTTTCTGAAGAAAGGCTCCAACTGCTGGTGTCGCTTTTGATATAAAGTAATGGTGACATCTTCTTCTAGAAGATTCCATTGTTGGAGTTTTGATCCTAGCAATTCTGCCTTGTTCTTGGATAAGTCCAAATCACAAACCAGGTCATTTAGTTCTTCCTATTTTAGTTTGTGTGGGGTTGGTGATGTACCACAGTGAAAAGCTGGATCACTGCATGCTGCAGGAACAGGAGAGAAACAGGTTGGCTCACCCTTGTCCTCATCAGATGAATCAAGAGAATATTCTGCTGGAGGTTCTGGAATAGGAAGTCCCTCACCCCGTGGAACTGGTCTTAATGCAGACGGAATGTTTGGTTAGACTATTCTCAACTTCTTTTGCTTCGTTATTCCACCGGAAAGAGGAGGAACCAAGCAGAAGGAAAAGCCTGTTATGTGGTTGCTTGGCTCTCTCCATACCATGGGGACTACAAACAGCATTGATGGTCTTTTGTCATTTAACTACTGTGAAAGCTGTGTTGTCCATGTAGCACAGTATATATGTGGGGCCCAAGGCTTGTCTTGGTCACCAACCTTGCATCTGAAGTAAAAATGATAAGCCTTCTTCACTTGAGAAGTGATACTTTTCTTCTGGTTGGCAAATGTCACTTCCCCACAAATAGAGCAGAAATTGTCCATGCTATTAACTCACTTTCAAGGCATTACTGTTCTGTATTGTGCCTAAATGGATAAAATAATAACAGTTCTATGGAACAGTAGCTTAAACTGTCTTGCACAATGTCTGAAATGTTTTCAATGCTCAACCTTTTTGACAGGGCTTTCTCTAGTGCACTGCTGATGTCAGCTTACTTCAGCAGCCGCCTGGCAGTATTGCATTGCATCAGAAAATGATGCAATCAACTCTGGATGATGTGTGCATGATGGTATTATGCAATGCAATGATACAATATTACATCATTCTAGGCTGATTTAGGATGTTGTTGCAGTCCTACTGGATAAATTTACATGGTGAAACATATAAAATGAATTATGTGAAATATTTTCAAAACGAGAGCTAATACAAAATGTTCAGGGTTATATTCATGTTCAGCACACCAAGATACTACAGATTAGGGCCTTTTTAAGTCAGTAATGATCTCACTGTTGACCAGTGTTATTTGTCTGAGCACTGTCTATATTCCAAACAAAAAACATGCCACCATTACCACATGTGTTTTGACTTCTCTTGCTTAGGAGTCTTGAAATGTGGGTATTCTTCCTTGTAAAATACCCTTTGTTACAAATTACCCTTGGTTACCTCCACCATCTTAAAATCCACGATATATAGGTTGTGGCCTTCAGGATTCTGGAGTAACTTTAAAGGAATACAGAATCAAAGCTGTAGGAAATATTATTGGATTTAAAAGTCACAGGCAAAGTTGAATCCAAATTCATCAGAGAAGCATTCCCAAAGATTTTTAAAACCAAACTTCCCCAGTTTCCTCTCAGTGCCACCACCTTCATAAAATAGTATCATAACCATACTTTTGACCTAGGGATTACAGGACAGGACAGAAGACAAATTTATTGACAGTCTTCACACTCTGATCATAAAGATTTCCTCAAAACTTCTTCTTGTGAACGCTCAGAATTTCATTTTTATTATTAATATCTTTTACATTATTGCGTATTCCCCATAGATTACACACCACCGATTCACGTGTGAACCATCACCATAGTCCCCTGTGCTCTTTTCTGTCCAGTTTTGAGCCCTTCCCCTTCCCCTCCCTTGCTGAATGTCTCTTTCTTATTTGATTCTCCTATATTCCTGTTATAAGTGAAACCATTCGATATTTTTCTCTTTCTTTCTGGCTTATTTCGCTGAGCATGATCCCTTCTAGTTCCATCCATGTTGTTGCGAATTGCATGTGTTTATCTTTTTGAATGCTGAATAGTATTCCATTGTGTATATGTACCACATCTTCTTAATCCAATCATCTACTTTTGGGCATCTGGGTTGTTTCCATATCTTAGCTATTGTGAATAATGCTGCAATAAACACACGGGTGCATGTATCTTTTTGGATTAATGTAGAGCAAATAGCCAACAGGCACATGAAAAAATGTTCAACATCCCTCATAATCAGGGAAATGCAAATCAAAACCACAATGAGATACCACCTTACACCAGCAACAATGGCACATATTAAAAAAACAGGGAACAACGAATGTTGGCGAGTATGTGGAACAAAAGGAACCCTCTTACACTGCTGGTGGGAATGCAAACTGGTCCAACCACTATGGAAAGCTGTATGGCGGTTCCTCAAATTGCTAAAAATGGAGCCTCCATACGACCCAGTAATACCACTTCTGGGAATCTACCCAAAGGACACAAAAACATTAATCCAAAAAGAATTTCATTTTTGAGATATTTTTAGTCAGCTTTTAAAAAAATTCAGTGTCATTGAGGTATAATTTATATATGATAAAATGCAACTTTTTTGAGTGTACAGTTTAATAGGTTTTGACAAACATACACTGAAGCAACCAATACCAAGTAAAAAAGTTCCCTCATGTTTCTTGGAACTCATTTCTATACTCCAATCTTGACCCTAGGCAATCAGCAATATGCTCTCTGTCATTATAAATTGGATTCTTTTTTGTAGAATTTGATATAAATAAAGTCAAACTTTGCTTATTCCTCAATGTAAGCTTCTTTTATTCATCATGTTTTTGATAACTGTTTTCATTATTAAGTATATCAGAGAAGTGTTTCAGAGAAGTATTCTATTGTATGGCTATACTACAAGGTGTTTATTCAACTCTTTATAAGACTTCCGGTTTTCAGTCTCTTACAATTATGAGCACAGCTTTTAAAAACATTAATTGCAAAATATGTTCTCATTTGACATATTTCCATTTTTTTCTTGGATAAATACTTGTGAGTTGAATTGCTAGGTTGTATGATAAACAGACACTGAATTTTATAAAATACTGACAAATTGTCTAAAGTTATTACAATTTTTTTTTCTTTTCCTGTAACAATGTTAACAGTTTCAGTTGTCCTATTTCCTTGGCAACATTAAGCACTTCCATTATTTCAGTTTTAGCTAGTTTATTAGATGTGTAGTGGTATTTTGTTTTTGGTTTTGATTTGCATTTCTCTGATTACTAATGATATTAGCATCTTTTCATTTGCTTACTGGTCATTCACATATTTTCATTTTGAGGTCTTGGTTCAAATCTTTTGCCAATTTAAAAAATTGATTGTCTTAATGAGTTTTAGGTGTTCTTTTTTAATTGAGGAAACATTTGTTTATAATACTGTACATGAGCTAGGGATATAGATTCACAACTATGCAAATATATTTTACCACACTACACACACCACCACAACACTAGTCTCCCATAGTCCATTGGGCTCCCTCCCCACCGTGCTCCCCACCTTCCTACTTACTCTTTTTGGTAATCTCAGTTCTGTGGTTGGATTTCTAGGGTTGTTTTGGTTTAGTTTTGTTTGTTCTTTTGTTTTGTAACTCTGTATTCCACATATGAGTGAAATCATCTGGTTTTACTCTTTCTCCTTTTGACCCATTTCACGTAACATAATGCCCTCCAGTTTCATACATGTTGTCACAAATAGCAAAATTTCATCTTTTTATAGCTGAGTAGTATTCCTTCGTGTTATATACACCATCTTATTTATCCATTGGTTGTTTCTCATTATTTGGTTATTGTAAATAGTGCTACAGCAAATATAGGCATGCATATATCACTTCAAATTAGTGTTTTTACATCCTTTGAAGAAATAACAGGGATTGAGATTCCTATATCATATGGTAGATCTACTTTTAATATTTTGAGGAACATCTATATGGTTTTCCATAAGGGGTGGAAAGGTCAACATTCCCACCAACAGTGTGCAAGGATTCCTTTTTCTTCTTCCCACCCTCACCAATATTTGTTGCTGTTGGTTTTTTTTTAAAATATGAGTCATTCTCATGGGAATGAGGTGGTATTTCATTCTGTTTTTGATGTGAATTTCCCTCATGATAAGTGATGTTGATCATTTTTCTGCATGACTGGAGCACATCTGTATGTCTTCTTTGGAGATGTATTCACTTAGCTCTTTTACCATTTTTTATTGGATTTCCATGTGTTTTTAAAATACATCTTATAGTTTAAGATTTCACATTCATTTCTTTAATTCATTTTACATTAATTTTTGTGTATGGTGTGACAAAGTAGTTTAATTTCATGCTTTTGCATGTGATTGTTCAGTTTTCCCAGAAACATGTGTTAAGGACATTTTTGACATTGTATACTCTTGTCTCCTTTGTTGTAGATTAACTGTTGATATGGTGTGGATTTATTTCTGTGCTCTCAATTCTATTCCATTGGTCTCTATTTTTTAAAAAGATTTATTTATTTATGCATACAAGCTGGGGTGTAGGCCAGAGGTGTGGGGGTGGTGAGAGGATTCACCAGAGACAGATTGGGGAGCAGAACACGTAGATCAACTGAAGTACACTGCTGAGAGGAACAGCTGGCGAGACAGGAGAGGTCTGCTGTGCCATGTGGGAATCTCCCTGGCTGGGTATTGAACTTGTGCTGCAGTGGCTCTGGATAGCTTCATAGTGCTGTGCTTAACCCGTTGCACCACTAGGGAGGCCCCTGGTCTCAGTCTATTTTTATTCCAATACTGTGCTGTTTTCATTACTATAGTCTCGTAGTATGATTTGAAGTCTGGGAGTGTGATAACTCCATTTTTCTTTTATGTCAGGACTGGTTTGGTTATTTAAGTTCCATATAAATTTCTGTAATGTTTGCTCTATTTCTTTGAAGAATTCCACTGAAACTTTAAAAGGGATTGCATTGAATCTGTGTATAGCTTTGGGTAAGATGGCCATTTTAAAATTAATTCTTCCTATCCACAAGTATGGGCTGTCTTTCCATTTCTATGTGTCTTCTATTTCTTTTGACAATGTCTTTTAATTTTCTTTTGACTAAGATTTTCACCTCCTCTGTTAAATTTATTCATAGGGATTTAATGTTACTGTAAATGGGATTGTTTTTTGATATCTTTCTCTTCCAGTTCATTGTCTCCATATAGGAATGAAACAGACTTTTGTATGTTTATTTTGCAGCCCACCACCTTATTGTATTGATTTATTATTTCTAATCGTTTTTTAATGGAGTCCTTAGGAGTTTCTATGAATATTAGCATGTCATCTGTGAACAGTGGTAGTTTTACTTCTTCATTTCCAATTCAGCTTATTTTAATCTTTCTCTTGCCTAATTGCTCTAGTTAGGACTTGACATAGTAGTGGTGAGACTGGGCATTCTTGTCATATACCTGATCTTAGAGGAAAAGTTGTCAGTCTTCACCATTGTGTGTGATGTTTACTGTGGGTTTGTTATATATGGTCTTTAATATGTTGAGGTATCTCCATTTTTTGGAGAATGTATATCATAAATGTATGTTTAATCTTGTCAAATGACTTCTTTGCATCTACTGATATAATCACATGATTTTTATCTTTCCTTTTTTGATGTGGTGAATTACTTTGTTTTGTGTGCATTGAACCATCCTTGCATGCCTGGAATAAACCCCACTTGGTCATGGTGTATGATCCCTTTAACGTATTGTTGAATTTGGTTTGTTAAGATTTCATTGTGAATTTTTGCCTCTGTGTTCAACAGGGATTTTAGTCTATAGTTTCATTTATTTATTTTTTTATTTCCTTGTCTGATTTTTGTATCAGACTAATGCTGACCTGATCAAATATGTTTGGGAGCATATCCTCTTCCTCAGTTTTATTTTTAAGAATTAGAGAATGGTAGGTATTATTTCCTCTTTGAAGACTTGGTAGAACTCACTAGTAAAACCATCTGGTCCTGGCTTTTGTTTTTTAGAATTTTGACTACTTGTATTTGGCCTGCTCAAGTTTCTACTTCTTCCTGGAAATTGAATTATTTCTAGGAATATTTCCATTTCTTCCAGATTTTCCAATTTGTTAGCATATAGTTGTTCATAAAAGTCTGTTATGCAGGAATATAGGAGAATCAAATAAGAAAGAGACATACAGCAAGGGAGGGGAGGGTAAGGGCTCAAAACAGGGGAGAAAATAGCACAAGGGACTATGGTGATGGTTCACGGTGAATAATACACAATAATGTAAAAAATATGAATAATAACTAAAAATATTATGTTTATAAAAAGAAAAAAAACAATGTTGCCTCAATAAAAAAAATCACTTCTTCTACAAAAAATCTGTTATGATCATCTGTATTTCTGAGATGTCATAACTCTCATATTTCCTGGGATCTTTCGATCTTCAGCATCCCTCCCAAAACTGAAGAAGTTAGATCACTAGGTCAAAACTGGTTTTCAGCAACCACAGATCAGCAAATACCTAAGAATGTATATGTTTTCCAAACCAACTATGGTAAAACATGAAAAGTGGAGTTATCATCAAGCAACTCTGTTCAAGAGATAATGGCATGGTAAAAAATGCTTAGTGCAGAGTTTTAGGGAATGAAGCTGCCTAATTTTGGAACACCAAATATTGACTGTTGAAGCTATTTCTCTGTCCTATCATATTTTACTTGCCCCAAACCATACAAAATCATTATCCAGAGTGAGCCTGGGAGCAGTTTAGCAATGTTTTCCTTCCAACACTCCCTCTCACTTCTTCAGCTGCCCGAGTAATAACAGCACAGCATAAAAATCAACTTCAAATTGAATATCAGACTTTCCTGTTCTCCAAATTTCCTCAATCAATCCCATCACTAAAAAGAGCCTTCTGACCATCCTTTCTCCTGGACCCTTCTCCTCAGTGCTGTTGAGCCCTTTTTTTCTCCTAATATACTAGTAACTCCCTTCCTTTCCATTTGAAACACATATGTCTTCTCTCTTGAGCTGCTGGTAAAATATCTTTTTCCCTTTCCTTTTATACACTGGTCATTTTATTTCATTTTGCATCATTCTAAGCCCTGAGGACTATCCACAATCAAAATGATTACATTTTGTTAAATAGAAACAATGGTGAGAGTGGACAAATTTCCAATAGATGTGGACACCAGATATTTAATTTTGAACTAACACACCTTTAGTTCTGATCTTCGCACTCTAAGTCCTTCCTCAGCACATACCTGTGAGGTTATTTCAGCCATTCAATAGAAATTGGGTTCCGATTAGGTACTAGGTGCCTCTACAGTTGTGATCCTTGCTCTTGAGGTGTTAATATTTCTATTATATGAGCATAACTCTCCTTTTGCAGAGAACAAAACTTGTGGTGAAGGAGGTAAACTTGCCAATACTAAGGCAACTTACAAGTGGCAGAGAGAGGACTTGAACCCAAGTCAACACAATGCAAAATAGCCCAAATAGCAGAGCCTTAAGCAGTATTACTTCCAGTGTCTTCAGTTCCAGAATATCCTTTTAAGCCTCTTCATGAACATATTTACTTTATGTTTATGGGAAATGTTTCATAAACAATCCTTATAGTATGATTTTCTTCTGAGGCAAATCTAACTTGATATTCATACAGCCATTTTGATATTATCATAAAGTGTCATAGAATATATAATTGTTTTGTTGTTGTGAAATCAACATAAAGATTTATAATATCGTTTTTATTAAAGAAATGTATGTACATGTAACAAATGAAACAGTAAAAAGAGTGTTTCATAAAAAATAATCCCCTGCTTTAACCCTCCCTGTAGCCATACCACCCCCTAAAGCAAACTTGGAAGTTTTCTGTTTTAGTTCTGCTGGTTGTTCCCTTTATAACTCTACATGACTATAGATATACTCTGTTTCTTGGTTTATACAATGTAGAGAATATCCTATTGATTCTCCAGTATGGCAATGAAGATTTTTTTTAATGTACCCAATCTCACAATCTCACTTTTCCTCCACTCCTTTGTGTTTAACATTAATACTCTTTTCTTTTTGTACTTAGTTAATTTTGTGATTTGAAAAAAAATATACTCAAATCTTCATTTCTCATACCATCCATTTTTAACAAAGAGTTCCAACTGCCCATTTTTTGGACAAGGATGGTAGGGCCATTCATTACCCTCTTCATGCCTCCTCAGTGAACAATATTGTCAGGTTCATCGTTTGTTTACATTGTCCATGTTATTAGAATTTACATTTTGTCTTGCAGCCACACCTTGTTTTATCCCCAGGTTGTAACTCTAAAACCTGAAATCCAATAAACAGCTTTTCCATTATCATGACTATGAAATATTTTTCAAAACCCAGTCAAATAGTGAGTCAGAAATATGCTTCTCTACAAGTTCAATGTCATAATCTTTGGACCTCTCAAAAGAGAACATTTCCATCATCAAGGTCAAAGGGAGTCTTTTATGTTCCATCTGCTGCTTATAATCATGTTAATTTTGTTTCATATTTGGGCCATGATTTTCTTGAACAGCTACACACAGAGAGAGAGAGTTTCTAATAATCTTTCTTTTTCCATTGAATTATCACTCTTTATTGTATTCATTAATTCAAAAAATACTTACTGAGCATCTACTATGTGCAAGGCACTGAAAATACAGCAGTAAAGAAGACAGATAGCAATCCTTGTCTCCATGGAGCTGATATTCTAGTGAGTGAGAGAGAGAAAATAATAAAATAATAAAAATAATAAATGAGTAAAATAAGTTAATAAATGAGTATAATAAGTTAGGATGTGATAAGTACTATCTAAAAATAAATCAGGGCAAAAGGAATGGAGAGTGCCAGTGAAGGGTGGTAGGTTATTGCAGTTTTAAATTGACTGGTCAGAGAAAAACTCACTGAAAAGATAACATGTTGTAGTGTAAGTAAGATGCTCAGCCTTTTACACTGCTGGCCTTTGTGGCTGTCACCTGTGGCCTTGAATGCAGGAGGTTCTTGGGAGTATAGTCTCAGGGTATGCATACCTGACTGTGGACCCTTGGAGTAGAATGTGAGCATGTGTAGGTGTGCACAACTGAGCCTGGAGGCTGAGCATATAAGGGCAGCATCACACAAGGGACAGCCATGGCTGAAGTGCTATGAGAGAACATCAGAGTGAGTCCAGAGAGAGTAAAGATTCAGCAGGGTCTGGAAGACCAGCCAGCCTTCCAGCCCCCAGGCCTCCCTGCCTGCCCTGCACCTGGTTGCCTCACTACATTTGGTGTAGAAAAATCGTTAAAGCCTGAAAAAGCCACTGAGGGCTCCAGGGCTCTCCTTTACCTGTCTCCTGAATGGACAGAGACTCTGCCCCATGCCTTGCTGGTACTACACATGTGAAAAAAGACTTGCATAAGGTGAGAGAGGTAGCAAATTGATATCTGGTGAAGGAACATTCCAAGCAGAAAGAACTTTCAATGCAAAAGCCCTGGAGGAGGGCTGTGCCTGGCAATAATTTTCTCATGCTTGCCATTTTTGAAAAACATAAAGGTCAGGGTTGCTAGAATGCCAGAGGAAGGCAGATGGGAAAGGAGCAGGAAATGAGATGAGTTAGATAATGAGGTCTTAATTGCATAGTGCATCTACAAGAGGGTTTTGAGCAAGTTGGAAAAAGATCTAACTTGGGTATTAAAAGAATCCCTATGGCAGTTGTGAAAATATACTTGTGTGGGGTGGAAGGGAGATGACAAGGTAGGTCCCTGAAGTCCTTTCAGTTGGGCCCAATGTTTCCTGGATCCATCTGTCCTTGACACTTGTTCTGCAGATCCTGCTTCAGTTTTGAAAAACTAACCTCCAAAATGTTTTTGACAATTTCCCCATCATGTTTTTGTCCTTTGTGTCAGAACTCTTATTATTCAGATGTTGAATCCGATGCATTAATCTCTATCTCTGTGTTAATCATCTCTCGAATTTACTCCCATACCTTGTGTTTCTTGCCCTATGTTCTGAAAATTTTCTTCAATATTATTTCCCGGTACTTCTGTTTTTTAAAATTTCAGAAACTTATTTTCCATTTCTAAGGAGTTTTTCTTTCCTCTGATTGTTACTGTTTTGTAATATGTAGTTCTTGTTTTATTAATGTTCTATCTTCTTGAATTTTCCTGAGAATATTATCATTTTCTTCCCAAAATTCTCTTTTGTCTCCAAAATTCCCAAATTTCTCTGGGGTCAGTTGCTCTATTTGATTTTGGCTTTCATGCTGCAGGTTCCCTGAATTTGCCTGAGAACTCTTGGCTATCCATTCCTAGTTAAGGGAAAAGGACTGGTTGTATAAGCAGAGTTGTTCTCTAACCAGGGTTCTCCCCCATGTGGAAATTCTGACAGTAAACTTTGTGTGGACTTAAGGTAAGTGGCAACGGACAGGCTATGCATCCCCTAAATACCAGACAAAGGAGGCTTCTTTCTGTGGTACTAAAAGACATACAAACTGTTTCCTAAGCAATTTGTGAAGTATCTTTAGAGATTTTGCTTGAAGGTGAGTTGCAAGTGCTCTATGTGGATCAAAAGAAAGACAGAGGTTCTGACTGATACTGATGTCCTGTGTGCAGACCTTCAAACAACTTCTTTTTCTCAGTCCCACTCCCACTCGCCCTCAACAGTACCTGAAGACAGAGTCCAGAGCATTTCTGGCTTCCCACAGACAGACTGATGCCCATCAACTTGGTGCCTTCCCACCCCTCCCTCACTTAGGTCTCCAGAGGGCCAGGGAGCTTTCCATACTTTAATCATTCATGCTTCATCCTGCTCTAGTCCTAATAGCTAATATTTATTGAACATTTATCAAATATCAAGCATTCCAAAAGTACAGCCTCACTTAATCTTCATGAACAACTTTATGAACTAAGTACTTTTAATATCTATATTTTATAGATGAGAAACTGAGGCTACAAGCAATTAATTAACTTGCTCAGTATTATACTGATAGCAAGCAGCAGATAAGATTCAAATCCAGATACTCTGGGTACAGTAGTTCTATTTTGAACCACATGTTGTATTCTTATTCCTGCCTTATAGGGCCTGTCTTGGCCTCTTGACTATTCTGGAGATTGTAAATCTCATTTTTGTAAGGCCTCTAATTTGTTATGGGACCTAAGTCCCTTTTGTCTTAAGGTCCAAATAAGCCAGAAAGGACCAGGACTGGAGTCTTGCCCCACCAATCCTCTCTCATAGTTACTACCTTTTAAAGATGATCAGTGCTAAGTGAGTGACCTTTCTCTGGCCCCAGTTACTGGGCTCCTGTGGATGTTTATAGGAAAGAAAGCCCCACCCAGAGCTAACATAGCAAACAGACAGATCCAGCACTCTAGCATGTTTGGTTTTCATTCATCTTACAGCTGAATAAGGGGGGAAAGGGAGGCATGGAACTGGACCCTTTCCAGGCAAGATGCCAGCCCCAACCCTTGAACAATCCTGGCTTGTGTGGGTCTCAATGCCACATTCAAAACCATCCCCACCCTTCAAGATAGACCCTCCTTTTCAAAAGGCAGAGATATATAGAGATTTAAAAGAGCAAGAGTTCGGAGATCAGGCTCAGACCTTCTGGATGTGAGCAACAGACCCAGGTCGGAGTTGGCAACATGCCTACGTGCAGGTGCTTCTTCTGTGGCAGTTTTTACTGACCATTCTCATTGAAGCAATACACCAGGGGCCTCCTGGCCCCACTCATCAAGGACAAAGGTCAGTTCTGGGATGAGAGAACAAAACTCTGGGATCTGTAAGAAAATTAATTCCTTAGGGAGAACAGGGGAGAGGTTAATCATTCTTTTCCTCAGTCCTACAACTGAGAGACTAGGGGCAAAGAAAAGAATACTCTTTGCTGAGCACATACTAGATACTTTATCAGTGGTACCTAGAACCTATCTGTCATCTAGGTACATTATCTGAATAATGTAGAATCCACCAAAGATTTTAGATTATTATTTCATTTAGTCCTCACAATACCTCTGTGAGCTAGGCTTTATTGCTATCCCCATCACACAGAGGAGAAAACAGAGGTTCAGAGTTTAAGATACAAAAAGTGGCAGAAACAAAATTTGAACCTAGATTCAAATCTGATCTTAAGTGCCTTCATTTCTCACTGCCCCACACTGAGGATGAGCTGGATATACATTATTTTAGGAGAGACAGAGAGATCATGGTTTCAGGAAAGATGAGGAAAAAGATTAATATCTTGTTTGCTGTGTGACCTCAGTCTCTAGGCTCAGTGGTTACATACATAAGATGTGGACTACAGAAGTATCTAGTATGTGGAGTTCATATAAGGATTAAATAAGATCACAGATGTCAAATACCATGCTTTCAGTGCACAATTGCACTTATGATGTGCAGTTATTTATACCTGAGATACTAAAGAGGAAAATACATATATATTTATCACAGTGCCTTGCACGTAATAGGGTTCAATGAATGACAGTCACTCTGTTATATTCTAAAGCCATGGATCAGCAACAGCAACACAACCTAAGAGCTTATTGGAAAGAAAGGATCTCAAGCCCCACCTCAGACTTGCTGAATCAGAATGTGCATTTAAACACCATCTCTAGGAGATACATGTGCACATTAAATTTATAGAAATAGCTGTTCTAGGGCCTCCCTGGTGGCGTGACTGGTTAAGCACAGCGCTGTGGAGCTGTCAGCAGCTGTGGCACAAGTTTGATGCCTGGCCAGGGAGAATCCCACATGGCGTGGCAGACCACTCCTGCCTCACCCGCTGCTCCCCTCAGCAGTGCATTTTGGTCAATCTGCTTGATCTGCTCCCTACTCTGTCTCTGGTGAACCCTGTCACCGCCTCACACCTCTGTCCTGCTCCCCAGCTTGTATGAAAAAATAAAATAAATCTTAAAAAAAAGAAATAGCTGTTTTAAGATCATTTTATATGTGATATTCTGTGAGTCTTTAGTTCTGAGACTTGATAAAGCTCACTGAAGTATTAGGTAGATCTACAAAATGGATGACAGAAGACATTTTCGCTCTCTGTCCTCAGTTTCTTCACTACACTGAGACCTGCCTAGGAATCCTGCTTTCCTAAGTAGTAGCCCGTCTAAGCCAAGAAGAGAGACTACATAACCCTGTCTTGTCTCTCTGCTGTTGATGAAGAGCTATTATATGCATTCTACTGTGGTTTCCCACTACGCTCATACTATAGTCACCTCAGTTCTGTTCAATACACATGCTGAATCCCATGAAGCCATCTTTGATCAGGATCTGCTTTGCTAATCTCCAATTTCACTATGCAAGTCTGCATCCAAAATCATTACTTTATTTATTCATATACTCACTCATTCTTTGCTTGTTCTTTCAGCAGGATATAGTGATGAAGAGTATGCATTCTGAGATCAGACTCCTTAAACCTGAATCCTGGTTCTGCCAGGTATGGCACTCAGGACAAGTAATTTCACTGCTCAGAGTCTCATTTTACACATCTGTAAAACAAGGATAAAATTAGATCACATCTGCAAGGATTAAATGGGTTAATACATGTGAAAACATATACTAAAATCAGTGCCATGGACACAGTAAATACTTGACAATACGAGCTTGATTAATTTTTTTTACAAACATTTCTTAATATTGACTGTAACTTACACAGAGGAAGATTAATTGCATATGATCTCTGCACAATTCAGTGGGGATATGAAAAAGGAAGCAGGTAATTCTAAAAAAAATAGGCTGGGAGGTAAGAAGTGTGAATATAGGATGTTGGGAATGGTGAAGCCTAGAAAGAGACTGTTTCCCACCCTCAGGCAGTTAGAGGAAGCCTGACAGAGATGACAACTAAATTGGGGCAAGAGAGGGAAGAGTTGAGGAATGCAGCAAAAGGAGTAGAGGAGCACATGTTCCCTCATTCAGGAAACTATAAGTACTTCAGAGTCACTGCAGTGTAGGGCACAATTAGGGGTAGAAGAGTGGTCAGAAATGAGACTAAAGATGTTTCAAAAGACTAGATCACTGAGGGCTTCCAATGACAGATAAAACATTTGGCTCTCAAAGATAAACATAGATTAAAATTAAGAGCTGGAAAGTAATTCTACAAGCAAATGCCCCCCCCAAGAAGGCAGATAAAATAGCCTTTCAACTAAAAAGGTGACAAGAGACGCTGATGGTCACGACATAAAGATCAAGGGGACAGTACACCAGGAAGTTGTAGCACTAATCAATATCTATACATTCAGTGAAGGAGCTCCAAAATACATTACAAAATTACTCTAGAAGACAAAAACAGACATTGGAGAAAATACATGCATGGTAGGTGACTTCAGCACCCCCCCCCCTCACCAATGGATAGATCAACAAGACAAAAAAAATAAACAAAGACATAATAGCCCTAAACAAAGACCTAGAACACATGAACCAAACAGACATCAGAAAAAAAGAAACACTGAATACACATTCTTCTCAAGAGCACATGGATCATTCTCCAAGATAGACCATGTACTGCAAATTAGAAATCAACTATGAAAATAAAGCAAGGAGCTCTCCCTCATCACATGGAGAATGAAGACCAGGCTACGAAAGACCACTGGATCAATGAGGAAGTCAAAGAAGAAATTAAGAAATGCATTGATACAACTGACAAAAAGGATACAACTTTCCACAATATATGGGACACAGCAAAAGCAGTAATAAGAGGAAAGTATATAGCAATATGGGCCCACATCAAGAAACAAGAAAGAATCCTCCCCCCAAAAACCCTAATCTCCCATCTCAAAGAATGAGAAAAAGAAAAACAAAAAGACCCAAAAACCAGTAGAAGAAAGGAAATAATAAAAATTCAAATGGAAATAAACGAAATAGAAATTAAAAATGACAATCCAAAAGATAAATGAAACCAAAATTTGGTTCTTCAAAAAAATAAGCAAAATGGACAAATCTCTAGCTAAGCTCACAAAGAAAAAAAAAGGGAAAAATGCGAATAAATAGAATCACAAATGAAAGGGGAAAAATTACAACAAACACAGTAAAAATCCAAAGGATAATCAGAGATTATTATGAACAGTTACATTCAAACAGGTTCAACAATCTAGATGAAATGGACAAATTCTTAGAACTATATAAGCATCCAAGGCTGAGTAAAGAAGAGATAGAAAACCTAAACAATCCAATTACTTTTTTTTATATAATATATATTTTTATTGTTATTTATGTCTTTTACATTTTGCATTCCCCTTGGGTAGCCCACCACCAATTCACCCGTGATCCATCTCCATGGTCCCTTGTGTTCTTTTCTATTCCATTTTGTGCCCTTTCCCTTCCCTCCTTCTGGCTCCTTCCTCCCCCCCTCCCCCCCCACTGATTGTCTCTCTCCCACCCGGCCTCCCTATAGTCCTGTTATAAGTGAAACCATTCAATTACAAGTAATGAAATGGAAACAGTAATCTAAACCGTCTCCCAAAACAAAAGCCCAGATCCATGTGGTTTCACATATGAGTTCTATCAAATGTTCAAAGATGAACTTGTACCTGTCTCACAAAAATTCTTCCAAAATATTGAGAAAGATGGAAACTACCAAATACATTTTACGAAGCCCAACATTACATTAATTACAAAGCCAAACAAAGACAGCACACACAAAAAAGAAAACTACAGACCAATCTTCCTAATGAACACAGATGCAAAAATATTCAATAAAATCCTAGCAAACTGAACCCAAGAATGTATCAAAAGGATAACACATCACAACCAAGTGGGATTTATACCAGGGGCACAAGAATGGTTCAATATCCAAAAATCAATTAAGATACTTCAACCACATCAACAAAAAGAAAACTAAAACCATATGATCATATCAATAGATGCTGAGAAAGCATTTGATAAGGTCCAACATCCATTTATGATACAGGTCCTAGAAATTCTTGGACTAGAAGGAACATACCTCAATTTAATAAAAGTCATATATGGCAAACCTATAGCCAATATTATTCTTAATGGTGAGAAACTAAAAGCCTTCCCTTTAAGATCTTGGACAAGATAAGGATTTCCATCTCACCACTGCTTTTCAATATAATATTGGAGGGCCTAGTTAGAGTAATTAGGCAAGAGAAAGACATAAGGAATCTAAATAGGGAAAGAAGTAAAACTATCACTATCATGCATGATATGATAATATATAGATACAACCCTAAAAATTCCACAGAAAAACTAATTAAAATAATAAACAAGTTTAGTAAAGTAGCAGGCTACAAAATCAGTAGTCTTCTTACATGAAAATAATCTATCTGAAGACGAAGAAATCAAGAAAATCATCCCATTCACAATTGTACCAAAAAAAATTAAATACATGGGACTAAACCTCACAAAGGAGTTGAAAAACCTATACAAAGAAAACTATAAAGCATTGATAAAATAAGTGGTAAAAGATACAAAGAAATGGAAAGACATTCCCTGCTCATGGATTGGAAGAATTAACATTATCAAATGACCATTCTACCAAAAGCAATTTACAGACAATGCAATTACAATAAAAATCTCAATGGCATTCTTCAAAGATATAGAACGAATATTGATTAAATTAATAAAGAATCACAAAAAAACCTCAAATAGCCAAAGCACTCCTGACTAGAAAAAGGAAGAATGGAGGTATTACACTCCCAGACTTAAACTATACTACAAAGCCATAATAATTAAAACAGTATCATACTGTAACAAAAACAGACATACAGACCAACGGAACTGCATTGAAAACCCAGAAATAAAGCCACATATATATGGACAAATAATCTATGACAAAGGAGTAAAGAATATGCACTGAAACAAAGACAGTCTTTTCAATAAATGGTGTTGTGAAAGCTGGACCGCTACATACAGAAGAATGAAACTAGACTACTGCCACACACCATACACAAAGATCAACTAAAAATGGATAAAAGACCTGAATGTAAGACCTGAAACCATAAAACATATAGAAAAAAATTAGACAAAACAAACATTCCATAGCATACATCTCAGAAACATCTTTAAAGACTCATCCCCTGAAGCAAAGTAAATGGAGGAAAAGATAAACAGCTTGGACTACATCAAACTGAAAAACTTCCGTACAGCAAAAGAGACAATAACCAAAAGGAAGAGACACCCTACAGATTAGGAGAAAATATTTGCACTCCACACAACTGATCAGGGGCTGATATCAAAGATCTACCAAACGCTTACACAACTCAGCAAAACCAAAATAAACAATCCAGTCAATAAATGACAGAAGAGCTAAAAAGACACTTCTCCAAAGAGTGCAGATGGCCAACAGGGACAGGAAAAAAACGCTCAACATTCCTTATAATCAGGAAAATCTAAATTAAAACCACAATGAGATATCACTTCACACCAGTAAGAATGGCCCACATTAAAAAAAAAAACTAACAACAACAAATGCTGGTGAAGATGTGGAGGAAAAGGAAACTTTTACATTGCTGGTGGGAATGCAAACTCATCCAGCCACTATGGAAAGCCATTGGAGGACCCTCAAATTACTAAAAATGAATGTCCCATATGACCCAGCAATTCCACTCCTAGGAACCTACCCAAATGACACAAAACTATTAATTCAAAAAAACCCCGTGAACTCCTATGTTCATTGCAGCACTATTTATAATAGTTTAAAAAATGGAACCGAATAGAATACCCAGAATTAAAGCCACATATCTATGAACAACTAATCTTTGACAAAGGAGCAAAAAAAAAATGCAGTGGAACAAGGACAGTCTATTCAATAAATGATGCTGGGAAAACTGGACAGCCACATGCAAAAAAATGAAGCTAGACTACTACCTCACACCCTGCACAAAAGTCAACTCAAAATGGATGAAACACCTGGATGTAAGACCTGAAACCATAAAATGTATAGAAGAAAATATAGGCAAAACTCTACACGACATACATCTCAGCAAAATCTTGAAAGACACATCCCTCAAAGCAAAGGAAGTGAAAGACAATATAAACAGATGGGATTATATCAAAATAAAAAGCTTCTGTACAGCAAAAGAGACATTAACCAAAACTAACAGACA